>CAUYPK010144641.1:52500-56881 GCA_963574355.1 Loris lydekkerianus
ACCTACAGTTTGAGCTTCCTCTTTGTCTTAAAAGTTTAAGCAAAATATCTAACTGCTTACTGAATATTTTCACAAAATAGTGCCATAATCAGATCAAAATAAGTATGCAAACTGACTGTTCTTCTTGGCTCACCACAATTTGGTTCGGAATAGTAACATTTCCCTGGTCACTTAATTTAGAAATGTGGGAGTCATCCTAGAGTTACTAAATCTATATGTCCAGTTGGTCATGAAGTGCCATTAATTGTACCTCCTCAATAAGTGTGTACTTTGAATCTGTCCCCTTCTCCATTCTACTATATTAGGTCAGGCACTTATAACTTTTCCCTGGGCCTGTTTCTTTACTTTCCTTACCTGTTTTCACAGGCCAGTCCATTCCCATTTATCTTCACACCCAGGATTGCATTTCCACAGTGCAAGCCTTATTACTACCCCTGTTAAAATCTGTCAGAGCCTCTCTATTACCCTGAAGTTCAGGCTTCTCATATGGTAAATGCTTCCTTTGATGACTGGCCCCTGACTGGCTCTCCAGCCCTATCCTTGCATTACCTGAGTGCATTACACATGCACTCAGTCTCCCACCCTGGGCTTCTCATTCCTTAGGAAGGAATCATGTTATGGCTTCTTTTTGTTCCTTTATTCACCCTGTTTTCCTTTTTTGAACACTCTCCCAGTGCTTCTTCCCCACTTGGGAGACTCTTACTCATTCTTCATTTCTCAGCTTCATTATTATTTTCTCTAGCAAGCTTTCCTTCTTACTCTTTTGTCTTCAGATAGGGCTAAATAACTCTGTGCACTAATGGAAACTTGCTCATACCTTGAATGGACTAAAGTGAGATTTTACAGAGAGAGAGAGAGAGAGAGAGAGTGTTTGTGATGTGCAGGGGATTATGGACACAGAATAGGCCCTTTATAAATATGTTTTGAAGTAATAAGCTAATAGTAAATGTGCCTTTCCATCATCAAATACCTAACCTAACCTTCCTAAAATCAACTTGAAGTCTACTTTGTCTCCCTGAAGTCTCATTTCATTTCACTGTTTTGTCTCCCTGAAGTTTCCCTGCCTGACTGCTGAGCAGGAAATCTCCCAGCATCCTAAGAAAAAAATTTCACTTTGAAAAGGTGACATTTCACATTGGTTCTGAGATTCTTTAGTTGTTTCTAGCTTTTTCTAAAATAACCTTGAACGTATTTATTTATTTAGAAATTTCAAACCTCTTTATACATTTAGAAGGTATTTCCCTGAATAATGACATTGGTTATTTCCATTTAGAATAAAGAAACTGATAGCCTGAAATGGATTTTCTCTTAATATAAATATAATTTTATTTATAAAAGGTTGGTGGAAAAAACTTAGCTAGATCTTGAATCCTTGTTCTCTGGTAAATTTATTTATTTAAAAATTATTTAAGTTATAGAATTATTTGGAGTAGATTTTATAACTTCTAAAACTATTTTGGTCTTGGGATTTCATTTCCCTCATAGAGAAAATTTTTCATTCATCAATCCTTCTCAAAATTCAGACAGGGCACAGACTTCTTCCCTTTTAATAATTATTTTATGATTTCCTAGCTTTAATATACAAATAGAGGGAGATTTTGTATAGTTGATGCTATTTCAGAACTTGATATAGGCCTGTTCAACATTTCCACTTCGTTCTGTCTAAGTATTGGTAGGTGGCGTGCTTCCTAGTATTGATCAATTTCCTTCAGATTTTCGTATTTCTGAGAATAAAGTTTCTTGTAATATTCATGATGGATTATTTGAATTTCTGAGGGGTCTGTAGTTATTTCGTCTTTACCATTTCTGATTGATGAAATTAGAGATTATACTATTATTTTCCTGGTAGGTTAGGCAAAGGACTTGAAGAGAAACTTCTCTGAAGAAGACAGGCTCATGGCCTTCAGACACATGAAAAAATGCTCATCATCCTTAATCATTAGAGAAATGCAAATTAAAACTACTTTGAGATATCATCTAACTCCAGTAAGATTAGCCCACATAATAAAATCCCCAAACCAGAGATGTTGGCGTGGATGTGGAGAAAAGGGAACACTTCTACATTGCTGGTGGGAAAGTACACTAATACGTTCCTTTTGGAAGGATGTTTGGAGAATACTTAGATATCTAAAAATAGACCTGCCAGTTGATCCTATAATTCCTTTACTAGGTACATACCCAGAAGACCCAAAATCACAATATAACAAAGACATCTGTACCAGAATGTTCATTGCAGCCCAATTCATAATTGCTAAGTCATGGAAGAAGCCCAAGTGCCCATAGACCCACAAATGGATTAATAAATTGTGGTACATGTATACCATGGAACATTATGCAGCCTTAAAGAAAGATGGAGACTTTAACTCTTTCATGTTTACATGGATGGAGCTGGAACATATACTTCTTAGCAAAGTATCTCAAGAATGGAAGAAAAAGTATCCAATGTACTATGAAGCTAATTTACAGCTTTCATATGAAGGCTATAACCCAACTATAGGACAAGAATATGGGCAAAGGGCCAAGGGAGGGGAGCAGAGGGGGGAGATGGGGTGGAGGGAGAGTAACTGATGGGGCCACACCTACGGTGCATCTTAGAATGGGTATAGGCAAAACTTACTAAATGCAAAATACAAACATCTTCATATAATAACTAAGAAAATGCCACGAAGGCTATGTTAAACAGTTTGATGAAAATATTTCAGATTGTATATGAAACCAGCACATGATAAAAATGTAGATAGAAATAGACGAATAGAAATGTGCTGGTTTACCATCTGATGAACAGATGAAAAGATGAGATCATAACCACCGTCCAAAAAAGGCAACCCCAATTGGCAAAGCAGTTCCACAAAAAGAACCTGAAGCTTTGTCTTTCTGTTACATAGACTAGTGACACCACACTAAGACACTATAGCATGGATTAAAATGAGAGAACAAATTAATTAAATAGAGATTGACTATTTTAATACGGCAGATGCCTTGGAATTTAGGGAAAAGAAATAAAGTTACAGCAGTCAGATAAAATCATCTAGTCACTTTATTAATGTTATTCATTCACTTGATCATTTTTTACTTCTAGATTTTATGTAAACTAAATATGAAAACAGAAATATATCCATTAACATTTCTTTCTTCTTTTTTAATTAAAATCATAGCTGTGTACATTCATGCAATCATAGGGTACAATGTGCTGGTTTTATATACAATTTGAAATATTTTCATCAAACTGGTTAACATAGCCTTTGAGGCATTTTCTTGGTTATTGTGTTAAAACCTTTATATTCTACACTTAGTAAATTTCACATATACCCTTGTGAGATGCACTGTAGATGTGGTCCCACAAATTACCCTCCCTCCATCCATACTCCCCTCTTCCCTCCCTCTCCCCTTTCTCCTTCTTCTTGGGCTATAATTGGGCTATAGCTTTCATATGAAAGCTATAAATTGGTTTCATAGTAGGGCTGAGTACATTTGATACTTTTTCTTCCATTCTTGAGATACTTTGCTAAGAAGAATATGTTCCAGCTCCATCCATGTAAACATGAAAGAGGTAAAATATCCATCTTTCTTTAAGGCCACATAGTATTCCATGGTGCACATATACCACAATTTATTAATTCATTCATGGGTCTTTGGGCACTTGGGCTTCTTCCATGACTTAGCAATTATGAATTGGGCTGCAATATATATTCTGGGACAAAAATCGAATGGCAGGTCTATTTTTAGATCTCTAAGTGTTCTCCAAACATCTTTCCAAAAGGACTGTATTAGTTTGCATTCCCACCAGCAGTGTAGAAGTGTTCCCTTTTCTCCACATTCATACCAACATCTCTGGTTTGGGAATTTTGTGATGTGGGCTAATCTTACTGGAGTTAGATGATATCTCAAAGTAGTTTTGATTTGCATTTCTCTAATGATTAAGGATGATGAGCATTTTTTCATGTATCTGTAGGCCGTGCATCTGTCTTCAAGTCCCTTGCCCACCCTGAGATGGAATCACTTGTTCATTTCTTGCTAATACGTTTGAGTTCTCTGTGGATTCTGGTTATTAAACCTTTGTCGGAGATATAACCTGCAAATATTTTTTCCCATTCTGAGGGCTGTCTGCTTGCTTTACTTACTGTGTTATTGGCTTGCAGAAGCTTTTCAGTTTGATCAGGTCCCAGTAATGTATTTTTGATGCTGCTTCAATTGCCCGAGGGGGTCCTTCTCATAAAATATTTGCCAGGCCGATTTCTTCAAGAGTTTTCCCTGCACTTTCTTCTAGTATTTTTATAGTTTCATGTCTTAAGTTTAAATCTTTAATCCAGTGAGAGTCTATCTTAGTTAATGGTGAAAGGTGTGGGTCCAGTTTCAGTCTTCTGCAGGTTGCCAGCCAGTT
>CAUYPK010144646.1:0-32749 GCA_963574355.1 Loris lydekkerianus
GTCTTAACACAATAACTAAGAAAATGCCAGGAAGGCTATGTTAACCAGTGTGATGAAAATATGTCAAATGGTCTATAAAACCAGTGTATGGTGCCCCATGATCGCATTAATGTACACAGCTATGATTTAATAATAAAAAAAAAAAGACTGACTGAGGAATTGTCATAGATTATAGGAGAGATTTGACAACAAATGTAGTTGTCCTCTATTAGATCCTAGATCAGAAAAAGGACATTAGTGAGAAAACTGGTAAAATATGAATAATGTTTGCAGATTGGTTTAAAAGCATTATATCATTGTGAATTTTCTCATTGGAGAATTGTACTATAATTATGTAAGATGTTAATGTTAGTGAAAGCTAGATGAAGTTTACTCTTTATACAATAGCTCTGTAAAACTAAATTTAGTTCAAAATAAAAGGTCAAAACATCAAAAAACTGTGAATAAAATAAATAAACTTGTGAAAGTATGTAATAGGACAGATCAGCCTGTGAAAAAACCTACAAATTTTAGTTGAACCCACGTGTAGGTCAAGAAGCATTCATGCCTTCCACTGCAGCAGGCTGCTGACTGATCTCCTAGCCATTAAATTTCTTCTACCTGGTCACACTGCTGCCAAACTTAGCATCTTCACAGAGAAAACATTCTGATTGTATCCCTACCTCTTTAAAACTTACCATCAGTAAAAACTTGTCCTGGTGGCCGCCAGGCTCTGCTCCACCTGGATCCAAACTGCGTTTGCAGCTTGTGGCCACAGCGTAGGCAGTTCCACAGAGCCGTGCACAGCTGATGACAGGGCTGTCATAATATGTTCATGGGATAACATTTTAGTCGCCAGAACTCCTCCTAGGAAGAACCATGTGTAGGACTTTTTTTTTTTTTTTTAGGAAAAATATTCTCATAAGCCACTTGGGATAAAGAAATACTTCCATAAGCCACAGTGATTAAAAAAAAAAAAGATGGTCCTTAAACTGCTGTATGTAGGATAATTAGAGGACTTAAGCTCACTCATCAAAGGGAAGAGGGGAGCAGAGAGAGTGACTTCAACAGAAAGGATTGTGGGGCTAATAAGGTGAGTTTCCCTTGCACTGGAGAGAAGGGAGAGAGGCAGAAAGTTCCTGGAAGCAATACGTCAAGAGGAGCTTTGAAGAACAAAAATATCTAAGAAGGGCCTTTTTTCCAGCTATATGCTATGTGGCCTCTTACCTGTCTTCCTGACAAAATATTCAGTGGTCCTTATTGCACAGCCGTGTCCGTGCATCCTTGGAGTGAACATAAAGCTGATTTATACAGAAGAAAATTTCAAAACAAGAGTATGAGAGGGGAATGTGGACTAGAGCAATGCTAATGATAACAAACACTGAGCTTGCTACGTGACAGGTGCCATGCTGATTTTTTTTACATGCTGTCTGTGTTCCTCAAAACCAACCACAGTGTACATGTTATTACATAAAAAGAAACAGATTTGGATGTCCTAGGCATCTTGCCCTAGCTCAGGTAGCTACTACATGAAAGTTATCAGATTCTAACCCAGGATCCCCAAATTGACACTAAACTGCCCTCCCTCCTCTGTCACAGCACGGTTTTGTCAGCCCTGCTCTCAGTTCTCCCTGTGGGCCATGCAACGGGGACCATGTTCTATGGCTCCCTGCATCCTCAGTGCTCAGCACAGGACCGGCATCTGGAGATGCTCAGAGCTGTCAGTACAATCACTGTGAAGGCTGTTATGATGCCACAAGGTGGGAGAGCAACCTACCAAGCTCACAAAATCCCCACTGCTGACAGAATTCCAGGACCACAGTCTCTTCACTGATCCTGCTATAGCTAGAGTGATGGGCCATATGATAGCTGGACAAGCTAGGGAGTATTCAGAAGAGGGTGACTCCCTCAGCTCTAGGTTTTCGGTAAGCCATTCTAGAAAGTGAAAAGGAAAGCTGTAGTATCACCTGGGAAAACTCAATAACCAGCAGCCATGAGGCCACCCTGGTTGTGTTTATTTTCGGCTCAACATATTACACTAAGTTAATTAAGTGTATGGGGACAGAAGGGTTTGAGGAGGGGACAGCAAAGATGAGTACATAAGAATTATTATCGTCAAAAGTAAAATTTACTTACATCTGTAGTCTCACCTTTTCAGACCTAAAACTAAATTTTGGTCAGCATGCAAAAATGGGATCCACTCACCAATACTCTTGCTTGACTGCGATCCTGGAACCAACAGCAGCAGCATCACCTGGGACCTTGTTAGATATGCTGAATCTCAGACCCTCCCAAGACCTACTGAATCCAAATCAGTATTTTAACATGATCCCAGGGTATTTGTATCTATATTCAAGTCTGGAAAGCACTACCATAGAGCAATATATAAACAAGTGCCAATTTGCAGGAAGAAATATAATTATCATGCAAACCATGAGACAGCTAGCCTGCCCACAGCATGCCCTCCATTCAGACAGATCATCTCCACTTACCACCACCACCACGTCCATTCCAAGGAAGTGAATATCAAGGCCAAGCAAGCATTCACCAGGTGAGAGGGTGAATGAGAAGGGGGGCACGGGGAAGTGTCGGAACATCTTCCAGGAAGAAACAATTGTGACTGTGTGTACAAAGGTCTTAAAGGGGAATACAGCATGATATTCTAAGGAGTTGAGAGGTGGTCAGAACCAGGCAGAGAGAGGCCATGTCCAGGTCACTTGAGCTTGTTTTTTTTTTTTTTTCGTTTTGTTTTGTTTTGTTTTTTAATCTATTTGTTGTTTAATGAACTTTATTTTGGAATAATTTAAAATTTCTATAAAAATAACAAGGATAATACAGAAAGTTTTTATATAGCCTTCACCCCATCCATCTTAATGTTAACATCTTACAATTCCCTATTGTATTTGTCAAAATATACCCAAGAAGCATGGATACATCTCACTAGTTTTTCTGCGTCCTGTTCTAGGATCCAACCCAGGATATCACATTAACATCAAGAAAGTTGAGGATCGAGAATTCATCCTTGAACTTAGTAGTGGGGATCAAAGTCTGACTGGTAAATAAACGTTCAAGAAGACAATGAGAGGGGAGGAACTGCAGGCAGCAAGTACAGATGGCTCTCTTGAGGAGTTCTTCTATTGAGGGAAGCAGAAAAATCTAGTAGTCATTGACAGATTATGTCTCTTCCCTTCCCTTCATTTTTGTCATAGGAGAAACCACACCAAGTTTATGTGCTGATGTGCCTGGTCCAAGAGAGGGGGATCTATACAATGGGGAAGAATGAGGCTGAAGAATTGCTCCCACAGAGGCAGTGAGAAGCCAGGGTCAACACACAGGCCCGGGCCATCGCTGGAAAGGAAATACCAGAATAGGTACAGAGTAGGTAGGTTGATATGATGTCGAGAATACGAAGATGTTCTCAATGAAACACGAAGCAAATTTAATGGAATTATGTCAAAATAATTGTGTTGCAAGTGTTTATCATACTAAACTTTTTCTGTATAAACATTCTTCTGTTGCCCAAATAGCATAGTCATCCATCTTCCGCTTTAAATAAGTTTAAAGGAACATCGGTCTTGAGTCTGGATTTCCTGTGAGGCTCTTAGGCTTGTTAAGGCAGTAAGTCACAGGCTGAGGCTAGTCAACTAATGCCTTCAAAACACTGCCTGTGCTCATAAGGCCCAGGGACCTGAGAAGAGCTACCAAGGCTGTGGAGAAACAACTTAGCCACACCCTGTCCTGGCAATGTGACCTAATACCATCTTCAAGCAGAAATAACCACACAGAGTTCCCAAGTATAAATATGATACAATGTTTTATTTTCATGTTCCGTGGGGATGTTACAAAGCAATTGTTTCCCTGTGGGCAGCTTTGCACCCTTTGCAAAAAGTTCCCAGCTCCAAAATAGTGGCATTCAGCTTAAATTGGGGGCACTGCTACTGGGAGGACACACAAAAATAGGGGGAGGGTAAAGATGAGCAAAGATGAGGACATCTACTTGGCCACCAAATGTCCTCACCACCAGTGGGAAACCACTTTCACCCAGCTGGCTTTCGCACACAATTGCAACTTGTGAAGGGGTTGGGGAAGGAAGCAGTGAATCTGGGTGGCACCCTGATACCAGGAGGAAGTAGGGCAGGAGGAGGACCAGTGAGTGAGGACCAGCCGGGGCCCTGAAGTCCACTTAGGACAAGTATCCTACTTGTTTTAAGAATGTTTCTTCAACAATAAAACTGGAGGATAATATGTACTTCAGAGAGCCATCATGAAAATTACAGTAGATTATGTTTCTGGAGTTCCTAGTGGCCAGGTACAGTGGCTCACACAGATAATCCCACCACTTTGTGAGGCATAGGTGGAAGGCTCATGTTGAGGCCAGGAGTTTGAAACCAGTGTGGGCAATACATCAAGACCTGTCTCTAGAAAAAATTTTAAAATTAGTAGGACATAGTGGTGCAAGCCTCTAGTCCTAGCTACTGGGAGGCTGAGGCAGGAGGATTGCCTAGACCCAGAGTTTGAGGCTGTAGTGAGCTGTGACCATGCCTCTGTACTCTAGCCTGGGCAACAGGGCAAGATCCTTTCTCTATAAATAAATAAAGTTCTTAGCACATGGAAAACAGCCATTAAACAGCCATTATTCTCTTCCATGCACTGGTTTGTTTTCTGTTGCTTATAACAGAATGCCTGAAACTGGGTAATTTACAAAGAAAAGGAATTTATCTCTTATTGTTACAGAGGCTAGGAAGTCAGAGATTAAGGGGGTACCTCTTGTGAGAGCCTTCTTGCTGATGGGAATTCTCTACAGACTCTGGAAGCAGCACCGGGCACCACATGGTGAGAGAGCTCACCTGCCAGTTCAGGCCTCTCTTCTTGTAAACCCACCAGGTCCCCTCCCGTGATAACCTATCAATCCATCGATCTATGGATAAATTAATCTCCTGACAGCAGAGCCCTGATGGTCCAATCACCTCGTAAAGGCCGACTTCTCAAGTCTGCTGCATGTGAGTTAGTTTCAGCTCGAGTTCTGGAGGGCAACATTCAAACCACAGCACACACTGTTTCTGAGAACATGATGTTCTGCCTTGGCCCAGCTTCATTTATTACCTACTCCAAATCCAATTAATGTTCATTCCCATTTTTTTAAACAAATATTTATTGATATCTTACCATTCTCTGAAATGGGATCTGATATAAACTAGTGAGCAGAAGCAGCCATGGTTCCTGCTCACACAGAACTTACTACCTACCTGTTGGAGAAGCCAACACACTGATTTTGAAATCACACAAATATAACACCTCATTGAGATAGTGGTGTTTTGAGAGAATAACAGAAGAAGTTAACCCAGTCAGGGAGGGTATCCCTGAAGAAGTGAGCTTTGAGCTGAAATCTGAAGGTCAAATAAGCAAAACCAGGTGAGGAGGCAGACGGAACAGCATGGGCAAAAGACTGTAGCAGGAGGTACTGAAAACAGCCCAACAGCATCAGAAGAGAAAGCCCTCCAAGGAGGACGCACCTGAAATGAAGCGGGATGATTCAAGTAAGACCAAACCACTCAGGGAGGGCTGGCCAGGTGTCTGCAGGGCTTTGATTTACAAGGACCAAATCTTTCTTAAATGACAAGGGAAACAAAATAATAGTGCTTCGTGATTTTATTCATGGCATTAATAAGATTCCACTTTAAATTAGTATGTGGAGTGGTTTTTATTTCTCTCATTTTGTACCTTTCCTTATTGTTTACATTGTTTATAATGAGTGTTTGCCATTTTTCACAAAAACACATTTTTCTAAGTCAACTTGATTGAGATATTATTTATCTACAATAAAATGCATCAGTTTTAAGTGTACATCTCTATGAGTTTTGGCAAGTTTATACACCCACGTAACTAGCACCACAATCATAAGGTAGAATATTTCATTGCTCCGGTATTTCCTAGTCAATCTCCTCACTCCTGCTCCAGGCAACCACTGACCCACTTTCTGCCCCTATAGATTCATCTTTCTTGAGTTTCATATAAATGAGAAAATATACTATGTACATTTTTGTGACTTTTTTCTGGTTGACATAATGTTTTGGAGATGTATCCCTTCTTTCACATGTATTAGTAATCCATTCCTTCTTATTGCTGATAATATATTCTATTGTGTGGATATTCCCAAATTTCCCAGCTCACCTGTTGATGAACAGTCAGGTTGTTTCCAGTTTGGGCAGTTATACATAATAAATCTGCCGTGAATGGTATACCATGGACATATGTTTTCATTTCTTTCTTTTTACTTATCCATTTTTAGGCAGTGTCTTGCTCTGTCACCCAGGCTGGAATACAGTGGTGTCATAGCTCCTCAAACTATCATAGTCTTGGACTCCTGGCCTTCCCACTTCAGCCACTAGGACTACAGGTGCTAGCAGTCATGCTAATGTCCCTATATTGCCCGGACTGTCTCCAACTCCTGGCCTCAATTGATCCTCCTACCTTCCCCTTCCAAAGTGCTGGGACTCCAGGCATGAGTCACTGTGCCAGGCCTGTGTTCATTTCTTTTAGATAAATGCCTAAGAGCGGATTTTTTTTTTTTTTCTGAGACAGAGTCTCACTTTGTCACCTTTGGTAGAGTCCCATGGCATCATAGCCTATAGCAACCTCTAACTCTTGGACTCAAGTGATCCTCTTGCCTCAGCCTCCTGAGTAGCTGAGACTGCAGGTGCCCGCCACAAAGTCTGGCTTAGGAGCAGAATTTCTACAACTCCTATAGTAAATGTATGTGCAATTTTGTAAGAAATTCCTCAGCTGTTTTCCAAAGTAGTTGTACAATTTTACATAATCACCGGCAGTGTAGAAGAGATCCAATTGTGTTGTATTTTCCCCAAAGCTTGGTATCATCTGCTTTCCTCATTTTAGGTATTCTGGAGGGTGTGTAGTGCCCCCCCCAATCATGGTTTTGATTTGCTTTTCCCTGATGACTAGTGGTAAGTTCTTTGTCAGATATCAGTGTATTATGTCTTATCCCATTCTGTGGCTTGCCTTTTAGGTTTTTCTTGGGGTTTTTTTGTAACTTTATTGAACTATCCCTTGTTTGAGTTTTAAACAATGTCTCTTTAAGAGTGGAATTTTAAAATTTTGATACATCCTATATTATACATTTTTTATTTTCTGGTTCTGGGTTCTTGTGTTCCAGATAAGAAATCTTAAAAAATAAAAATAAAAATAAAAATAAAAAAAGAAAAGAAAAGAAATCTCTCCCTATGGGAAGGTTGTGAAGATTTTCTCTTATATTTTCTTCTAGAACTTATATAATTTTAAAATACATTTAGGTATATAATCTTCCTTAATTTAACTTTTGTGAATGACATGAGAAAAGAGTTGAGGTTCATAAAAGTTTTTTGAAAGTGAATGAATAAAACACACAGCAAAGTACAATTTAAAAGACCAGTCACAGACTGAACCAGAAATGGTCACTGATTTCCCATCATCATGTCACTAATAACATGATATAATAATGTCACCACAGGTAATTATGCTGTAAAAGTCAGATTTTGTGGATTCTTGTGCAAATGTATTCCATATAATAGTACCCATATCCATTTTTAACTGTTCATTTCTACCACTCAGCTCTGATTAACAAAAAAATGAATTAAAAGCAGTTGCAGTGTGGGTGAGACACTTGACAGGTAAAAGAAAATGTGAACTTGCACCCTGTCCCCAAAAGACAAACACCCCAAGGTGGCATAGGTAGATGCTATTCATGTGTGATTTCATTAGGAAGCCAAAACCACCTCTACCAAAAATTCCCTGATGACTTGCCCCAGTGTCCTCATCTCCACCCTTAAGAACCACACCTCCTAAGTAAAGCAAGAATTAATGGAAATCCCCTGTGAAGATGCAAGTGACTGAGATGGGGAGCTCTGGTTTCTTTATTAGATCTGTGGACAGCTTCCTGGGAAAAGTAATGCAACTCCCAGGGAGTAGGGATTGTGTTGTGGGAGGAAAAGGAAAGATGGGAAGGGCTACCCTAGAAGAAAGATGTCCTCAAACTTTTTAAACAGGGGGCCAATTCACTGTCCCTCAGACCGTTGGAGGGCCGGAGTATAGTTAAAAAAAAACACAACTATGAACAAATTCCTATGCATACTGCACATATCTTATTTTGAAGTAAAAAACAAAACGGGAACAAATACAATTCACACCGCGTCATGTGGCCCGCGGGCCACAGTTTGAGGACACCTGCTAAAAGAAGGTATAGAGTTCCCATGTTGCAATCAGATTTGCTGACCTAAAAATTAAAACAGAAGGTCTAACAAAAGATCATTTTCTAATGTGTGAGTTTTTACCAGAAAGAAAAAAAAAAAAACTTTAGCAGTAGCTCAACCTTGAATCATTTTCCTACCCCAGAATATCCCGCCTGTTGGTATTGCCACAGGCAGGCCACAGAGTAAAGGCTGGAGAGGAGGACTTAAGCGAGAGTAAGTGAGAACTCCAAGCAGCCGAGCACTGAGGACTCAGCACAGCATGGGGCCAAGACAGAAGGGAAGCAGACTCTAGCCTCATAACACAGAGAACCGTGTCTGGGTGATGGGCACACCTTTAGCAAAGAATCTACCATAAGCAGAAAAGACATCACCTTCCTGGTCGTCATTCCTAATTCAATACCCGTCTCCTGGATTGAGCTTTACCCTTTTGCTGAATTTCAAGGCACACCCCAAAAATTAAGACATAAGTTGCATATAGAAAAAAAAAAAAAAACACACACACACACACAATTTATTCATTAAAATGAGGACAAAATTTTTGTAACTCTGGAAAGTCGAGTTGCATCATCAAAGTTTTTTGTAAAAGTAGAAGTATGTGTTGACGATAAGTTCTCGTAAGAGTCAGGAAAATGAGGCAGGTTTCACAATGTGGAGTGTCCTTTTTGGTCATTTAGTTCAGGAGGGGCAGCATTTCACAGATCGTTCTTACAACTTCCAGAAAAGTCACCCAGCCAGATTTAGGTTCAAACTTCTTTACAAAGCCATGTTCCTATGAGATAAAAATTTAAACATGGTAAAATCAGTGGAGACTAAGTTTGCAGAAATAAAAAGCAAAGAAACTTTTATTTAAATAATAAAAATAGTTGAATCTTCTCTGTACTTTCACTAGCTATACTCTGTTCATTCTCATCATAGTTCATTGTCAGATAGAAACAGTGTGAGCTACATGTGTAATTTTAACTTTTTTGTAGCCACAGTTTACAAAGTAAAAAATAGGCACAATTAATTTTCAAGATATATTTAATTTAATATATCCAAGATATTATTATTTAAACTTGTAATCAGTATAAAAATGATTAATAAGGTATTATATTCTTTTCTTTCCATACCAAATCTTCAAAGTCAGATGAGTATTTAGTACTTATACCACATCTTAATTCAGACTAGCCACATTTCAATTGTTCAATAGCCACAAGGGACAAGTGGCTACATATGGGACCGAAAGCACAGCTCTAGAGATAAAAAGTCTAATTTTTTTTCTTTCTTTCTTGTGCAATTGTCTGGCATTGATTTCAATGCATTTATATTTTTACATAAACTGTGCTAAATTGTAAACTACATTATATTGAAAATCATAAGGCCTCCAAATTAAACCAACACCTTTGAGTCTATGAGATGGTTGATGATTGTTTCCATTATAATTCATTCTCTTTGTGATTAGACGTAGTTTTAAAAATATAGGAAAAAATAAAATAACTGTCCAGTTCATACTGGACAGTGCATTTAATTAATTAACCATCTATAATAATATGAATGGATTATACATCCACAGAAAAGTACCTCTGAGATTACTTAGCCTAATGCCCTCTTTTATTTTAACAAAGGAGGGAAATGACAGAAAAAAGTAGGCTACCCAAGGTTACCCAACTCCTTAGTAAGTAAGGGTCATGGACTGCAATGCAAATGCTCTATACATTTCTAGGAAAACACCAAAAGGAATAGAAAATTGTTAAAATGATTTTTTTAATGTTCACTTAGCAAACATTTGCTCTGTATCTTCCAAGTTCCAGAACCTGGGATTACAAATGCCTTTTAAGTAGCTTATAGCCTGGCATGACTAATACTGAAAAGGAAGCCGAGCATAATTCTTTGACAGTTGGAAGACATCTGCAGTGGATTGGAATCACCCTTATGAGCATCAGTGGCAGGGCAGACATATACCAGTTGGGGAATTCTCCATCTGAAAGACTGCCTAGGAAAGCTCCTTTCTGCCTGTGTGGTAAGTAGGGTCATGCTCTGAGACACGAGGTCTGCTCTCACAGAGAGAGCAACCGTCTCCTGCCTCTTCTTCCTCTTCCCCTTCTGCTCTCACACACTCATGTGTTTCCCATATATCCTAGTATATATTCACTTCAGTGACCCCTCTCCTAGAAATTTCATAAACTCCACATTTGATAAGTATAATGGGGCCTTCTAAAATGATTTTTTTATTATGATGACAATGGTCATTGTCTATTATGTTTGGGCAATTCACGTGTCATCTTACACACATTCAACTTCTAAAGTAAAGACAGTAAACAAAGGAAAAAAATTGTCCAATTCAACTATTAATAGATGAAAGTTATTAAAAAAAAAAACAACTAAAAATTAAATGAATAGTAAACTAGAGAAGTATTTACATTACCATGAAGGAGTTCATTCAAATGTAATAGAAAATCATCAAGCCCTTAATAGTTAAAAAGGAAGAGGAAATAAAGAAAAATTGTAAAGGAAAATTGCAAAGAAAAATATAAATTATGAACAAGTATATGGAAAAAAAAACTCAACATTACTAGCAGTTAAAAAACTGTATATTTTAACATAGCCTTACTGGGTTTTAGCTCTATTAAATTAACCTTGTCATGTTAAGCTTATTAAACACTCAAAATTATTTTTAGTAGTACCAGCCAAAGCTGGTAAGGTGGTTGTGACATTGTTCCATTGGAATACATAAATATGTATTCCAGCAGGCACAAGTAGCGTAATTATGTTCATGAATTATGAACCAGTCATACCACTGTTGGAGATTTGTTGTGGGGCAATCTTGTATAATATCCCCATGGGGGCAGTGGAGAAACATACCCATGTTCAGTATTGAAGCATTGTCTCTAAGAGGGGAAAACTGCATACAATAAAACTGATCAAGTAAATTATGATACAAACATGAATAGAATATCCTGTTGACATTAGAAATGTTAACATAGAATATGTGAGACAATATAGAAAATATTTATAATATCACATGGAAAACTGTTAGGTATACCCTAATCATAATTGCATACAATGTCTGCATGTGGGCATGTTAGTGTAGTGGGAGCAATTTTATTTTTCTTTTCAAAGTATTTTTTCAAATATTTCCTTTTAAAGATGCTATTTATATCTTAAAAACATTATATAAAAATCAGTATACAAATAAAAAATTCAACATCCTATCAGTAATGTGGTGGTAAACAAAGAATGCTCACATCTGATTATTTCTGGGAATAGTGGTAGTTTGTTGATTCAGCTACTTCAAGTTTCAAGAAAGCCTAAAACATAAAATAACATATCACTAATCCAAGGAAAATCAGAAGCTCATAGTTTTTCAAAGATGTAGGCAAACACCGTGATGTTTAGTTCCACTTCTCTAGAGATTATTACGTCATTTATTTATTCAAGAAATACTCTCTGGGCATTGACCAAATGCCATATAAAACCCTGGAAATACAGTGATGAAAAGGATCCCTGCCCTCAAGAAATAAGCTTAAATTCTCATCACAGAAGCAGATAAACAGATAAGCAAATAAACATATAATGGGAAGTCCATTTATAAAAACTATAATTAAGGAGATAAAGCTTACTGCAGGGAGAGGGGCAGAGGTTCTATCTCAGAGGGGTGATCAAGGAAGCTTTCCCTGAGGAGGCAACCTTGGAACTGAGATCTGGAGTGGAGGGAATAAGAGAGCCATGCAAGCTTCTAGGGGAAAGTCAAAGGTAGAGACCCAGAGTTGTGAGGGGACAGGAGTGATTCATAGACAAGGAGATGTGCAAGGCAGTTAGGGACCAGGTCATGGAGGGCTTGGAGTACAGCTGTCAGGACTTTGTATTTTTGTTCCCAGGGTAAATGGCATCTGGGAAGTTTTGATTAGACCAGTACATGATCTAATGCAATTTCTTAAAATGTTCCTCTGACTGCTATGTGGAGAACAAATTCACAGCAGGTAAAGAATGGAAGCGAGGAGACTGGTGGGAGGCTGTTGACACAGCCAAGGGAGAGAGCAAGGGGGCCCTAGATGCCCTGGACATAGAGCATCTCAAAGGTACAGCCAACAAGATTTGCCGAAGGACTAGATGTGGGGTACCAGGAAAAGGAGTCAAGGCTGATTCGTGAGGGTAGGGAGCTTCTAGAGAGCTTTGCAGAAGGCCCCACAGGGAGAAGGGTTTTTCTCTAACTCCTGCGTCAGTATCACGCATTTCTGTATGATGTAAATTATGTTTCACCTTATTTTTCATTAAATGATTTTACAAATCTCAAGTTAAGATTTAAAAGAAAAATAAGAAGAATGTGTCCCTAAGTATCTATTTAGTCAAAGGACATAGTAAAGAATTCTTGAGATTCTGTCACTCTGGTGCTGGATCTTCACACCTTTTAGAAACGCCTTTGCCAAACTGAACATTCAGTCAATCAACTGCATGTCTCTATGTGCCTATTTATTTGGCCTCAAATCGACCAGATAATTAATGAGAACAAAAAGTTAAAAGAAAATAAAATCTCTTGGCCTAACTCTTACAATGCAAGCTTTCATATGGCCAGTTACTTGGAAAGCCCCAGCTCTGAGTGTGGATCCCCATCTTCCTAAGAATTGCATGATTACACTGCATAGAATTCCCCATCTAACCCTTAGGGTTCCACAGTATTTCACAGTTTATGAAGCACCTTTACAAAAATCTCTTCAAATCTTTTAATGTTCCTTCTAACATAGGTATTATTGTCTTCATTAAATATTAGGTGTATAATATATTATCAAATTATATCCTGTCAAACATATCATTACATACATTATGTAAGGAATCTGAGTCTCAGGGTACTTCAGTAACTTATCCAAGGTTGTACCTCTAGTGAGTGAAAAAAACAGGATCCAAATCTGTTTCAAAGTGAGCTCATTCAGTCATTCATCAATGTTAGCTCATCCAATCATGCCATCAACAAGTATTTGTTGTTGGGGACTTTCTGTGAGGTCTGCCCTGCACTAATAACCATGCGGTGTGCAGAGATGCCGTAGCAGACATGCCTCCTCCTGTGTAGGGCTGGGGGCTGAGCATTCTTTCCACCCCACCAGCACAGACACGAGAGAATGCTTCACTGAAGGGTGTGAAAATAAGACAGCCAATTGGCTCAAAAGAAAGGGTGTCCCAAAGGGTGAGACATGAATTTCTTCCTACACACATTCAATGGTTTCTAAGAGCCATCGTTTTTCTCATATAACAGCTTAAAAAATAGCTCCAGCTCTCCTATCCTGTGAAAGCCCATCCAATCTTGGTATTTCAAATTGGGAGAGAGGACAGGAGGAAATAATGGTCAGTGAAGGAGAGGAGGAGAAAGAGAGATGAGAAGCCACAAGCAAAAGAATGGAAGGAAGGGGAAAAAAGGAAGAGAGGGAGGGAGGGGCACAGTCAGGCTGATAACAATGAGAAGGAGTATGAGGAATGAGATGGGTCCCTTATTGATAAACCAGTCTTATTTTTACCTTTTAGGGCATTTGTTTTATGTGGTAATGAATATTCAACTATATTCAATCATATGCCTTATGGAGACTAGAAGTATTTAAACAGATGCTCTCAAGGGAAGCTAGGTAATACTACTATTAGTAATAACAATTGCCCTAAGCTTAGCTTGAGTACTCATTTGCAGGAATTGTTCTAGGTGCTTTGCATATATTAACTGATTTATGGCCTTCCACCAGTCCCAGGAGATTGGTTGCAAGAGTGTCCCTGGTTTTACAGATAGGTAAACAAGGCTCAGGGAAGTTATTAATAAGTAACTTGTTCAAATCACACAGGTGGTGAGCATGGGAACCAGAAGTTAACCCAGGTCAGTCTGACTCAGAGTTGGTGCTCTTAATATCTAGAGTCAAAGTTTCTATGACGTCTCCAGGCACTTTTAAAATCTAATGAGATTACAGATTGTGTGCCGTCTGATCGGTGATTTTTGGGGAGATTTTCAGGAGGGTATAAAGTGAGAAACTGATGCTCACATCTCAATAAAGCTGTGAATGCCTTTTCTACCTTTCCCCTCTTCATGTGGGCCACCTAACTTTACTAGTATAGATATGTGATTATGTCTTTTCCCCTGAAATGAGTCACTCCGGAGTGAATTCATTCATTTGAGCAGATTCGTCAATCTCGCTGTAGTAAGAAGATACTTTGCCACATCAGCATGTACCACCTCAGAATGGCATTGCTTGTCATAAACAGAATTAGTGTCTCCAGTGATCTGGGAAAGAAGCACTGAGATTACTTTGAAGTGACATCTTAAAGAGTATTTCTAGCATATCTACAGCCTGAGCAAGTTAGGTATAAAAGAGAAGGGCTCAGAACCTTTAGGAAGACTGAACGTGTGCGGGCAATGTGTATATTTTATCTCCACTCAGGATAACTTTATACAGCCACACTCGTGCTTACACCTGGATCACCCCTGAAAAATAAGTACACTTCTGGAAATTCTCAGGGAGAATTCCACACTTGCTGATTATGAGTCCCAGGAGCTCATGAAATTTATTGAAGTTGTTAATTTTTCTT
The DNA here is from genome assembly GCA_963574355.1 of Loris lydekkerianus. Taxonomy (NCBI): domain Eukaryota; kingdom Metazoa; phylum Chordata; class Mammalia; order Primates; family Lorisidae; genus Loris; species Loris lydekkerianus. Next base: position 14,760 of record CAUYPK010144646.1, read on the forward strand.
TCTTTCTTTCTTTTTTCTTTTTTGGAGACAGGATTTCACTCTGTCACCCAGACTGGAGTGCAATGATCACAGCTCACTGTAACCTCGAATTCCTGGGCTCAAGCCATCCTCCTGCCTCAGTTTCCTGAGTAGCTGGGACAGTAAGTGCACACTTCATCCCCAACTAATCTCTGTATTTTTTGTAGAGATGGGGTTTTGCCATATTGCCCTGGCTGATTTTGAACTTCTAGCCTCAAACAATCCTCCTGTCTCAGCCTTGTGTGGGATTACAGGCATGAGTCACCACACTCTGTCAAAGTTAAATTTTTAAGTAATATCTATCAATCTGCAGGAAGACCTTATACAAAATGGAAAAGGCATCCAGTAAAATATTAATAAATTAATCAAATTCATTAAACTTTTAAACATCTATAATGACTAAAATCTATAGTTTGGGGATTATTTTTTTCAATTTTCAATTTTATTAAAGTACAGAGCTAACAACTTTCAAGTTTTTTTCATAGAAAAATATTAGTCAATTCAGATGCCTTTTAGAAAATTTTACATTAAAAAAACACATATAATACATAATTGGTTTTGTGACTAAAGGGGAAAAATAACTATTTTGAAAGTTAACAAAATTCTAACCATATTAGAGACCTTTGTAAATTTCAAACAGCAGATATACCACTTATATTGCATAAAATCTATAGTTTTTAAAGATAATCAGCAAACTAGAAGATATCTGCCACATATGTAAAAATAATTTGTATCAGAATACACAAAGGATCCTACAAATCAATATGAATAAGACACAATAATCGGAAAATGGACAAAGGATATAAACAGGCAATTTTCTGAATAAGAATTACATATGAAAGGACACGCAACATGAAAAGATGCTTAACTTTACTAATAATTAAGGAAATGCAAATTAAAACGAACTAAGTTTTTGAGGGTTTTTTTGCCCAACAAATTGGGAAAATTATGAGAGATTGCTACAACCTAATGTTAGTCAGCTGAAGTGGGGAGAAATATTGCATACTCTATCAAGCTGAGGATGGGAGTGTAACTTTGAAGGGCAAGGATTTCATAAACTTAAAACATTTATCATATATACACCATGACCCAGCAATTCTATACCCCAACATCCACCCAAGAAACATACATATGCACAAGAGAAGGTGTGTAAAAAGATACATAATGAAGCATGTGTGTGACAGCAAACTCTGGAAATAACCTAAATAACCTATCTGGCCATTTTATAACCTAACAACTAGAAACACTCAGATACTCAACAGTATTTACATACAACAGAAATATATAGCACTCTTTAAAATACTATCAGGTAAAAAAGAAAAGCTACAGAATAAGTACCATCTACTATCTTTACATATAAAAAATATTTTACAAAGAAGTACTATGCATATTTTCTGTGAATATATTCAATAGGCATGTTTTGCTTGTAAAGTAATTGGTAACAGTGCTTACTTCTTGGGAGAGTTGAGGACCAGGATTAGGGGTTGGAGAGAGGGTACGTGGGGACATTAATACTTTAAAATAATAAGCATTAATTGTGTTGGAGTATAAAAGAAAGCACATACTATACATCTATGCATCCACTGTGAGGGACTTGCTACCAACATGAGCTCCAATGGAAGCCCCTAGACAGTCTTGGTTTGGGGAAGTACTGATGATAGAGTGAATTTTTATTTGAAAATTCTTGAATAAAAGTTCTTGCTGGTGGTTCATCAGATTTTTTTTTTTTTTTTATCAACAAGCTTTAAAAGCACAAAATTTGCTGTATTAGAAAACTGAGGAAAAAATTAATTTGGAAATAATTAATTTGTCAAAATGTACACCTGTGTTCTGCAACCATAAATAACTAAATACAACAGCACCTAATAGCAGCTTTCCCTGTACTAACTCTACACTGTCATGAGAGCACTGGCCCAAGCTAAGGCCTGGATAGAGCGTCTGCACTGTTGATTCTGGAGAAGCAGAGGTGCTTCATTAGCCCCAACCCTACTGTAATTTATAGCGTTAGGAGTAAGAACTGGAAATACAAGTATTTTCTAGCTTTAAAATTCTAGGACTTGTTGGAAATGAGCCAGAAAGTACAAGTTTATTTTAAAAATTAAAATAAACTACCCAAGGAAAATAGTATTCTTAGGTAGATGTCTTGTTGTTTTAATTAGCAAAGGTACTATGGATTTCTAGTTCATAGTAAAGAACAATGAAGAACTTTTCTAACATACATACCCAGCCTCCATTTTGCCTTATCCATTCTCCTGTGTAATTCATTATGAACTCAGCAATAAAATAAGAAATCTCCTTATAAGTATCCACATCCAGGGCAATTCGCTGTCGGAGAAGTTTCTTGAGGAGAATACCTCCGAAGGCAAATATGGTCACAATCCTGCCCCAGTTAATGATGCCGTCTTCAAATTCCTTTTCCATCACTTGATTGAATATTGTTCTGGCAGTATCTATGGACACAACATTAAAATTGTCCAAGCATGGTTTCAGACTCTTTTCCACCTCTTCTTGGACTGAGAATGCAACGTTTTGCAGCACTCTGGACGTTTTGCTTGGACCTGATCCAGGTTGCTGTATTTGTAGGACATACTGCAGATAGTCCTGAGCCAGCCTGTGAATATATCCAAACTCACAGTCAGTCATCTTCTGCCTGGTGAAGAGCAGCGTCGTGAGCAGCTCGATCTGGAAGTTGATGAGGCAATTGGAAGCGAACGCTGCCTGGCAGAGTCGTGACACATGATGATATATGGAGGCTTGAAGAATTTCTGTTTGCATCATGCTGCACTATCCTTCCTCCTACTCACTCTCATGCGTGGGCTGTGTGAAAGAGAAAGAGGAAAACACAGAGAAGCCACTTCCTCATCCTGTGATTAATTAAGCTTTGATAGTCTTATTAAATGCAAGAATATGGAGAAACTAAGATCTTTGTACATTGCTGGTGGGAATGCAAAATGGAATAACCCTGTCAAAAAGTTTGGAAGCTCCTTAAAAAGTTAAATATAGAAGTACCAAAAAAAAAAAAAAAAAAAAATGCCCCAGCAATTCTATTCATAGGCATATATCCCCAAAGAATTAGAAACACATACTCAAACAAATCATGTTCATGGCAACACTGTTGACAATAGCCAAGAGGTAGAAACAACTCAAAAGCTCATCAACAGATAAATGAATAAACAAATTACAGAATATAATTCAACCATACAAAAGGAATGTAGTACTGACACATGGTACAACAAGGATGAGCCTCAAAAACATTGTGCTACGAAAAAAGATAACCAAACAGAAAAAAAAGATCACGTGTTATGCAATTCTATTTATATCAAATATCCTGACTCTTTCAATCCATAGAGATAGGTAGCAAATTGGTGGTTGCCAGAAGCTGAGAGGAGGAGGGAGTAACTGCTTAATGGATACAGGGTTTTTTGTTTTTGGGGTTTTTTTTTAGAGACTGAGTCTCACTTTGTCCCCCTTGGTAGAGTACTGTAGCATCACAGCTCACAGCAACCTCCAACTCTTGGACTTAGGCGATTCTCTTGCCTCAGTCTCCCAAGTAGCTGGGACTATAGGTGCCCGCCACAACACCTGGCTTTTTTGTTGCAGGTTGGCCGGAGCTGGGTTCAAACCTGCCACCCTCGTTATGTGGGGCTGGTGCCCTACCCACTGAGCCACAGGCGCTGCCTTGGATACAGGGTTTGACCAGTGTGCAGTGAAAATGTTTTGAAACTAGCAAGAGGTGGTTGTTGCACAACATTGTGAATGTACTGAAGGCCACTGAATTACACAGTTTAAAATGATTATGTTAATTTCTCATTTAAAATAGTCTAAAATGCAATCCAGAAGGTAAATCACATTAGTGAAAATTTGGGACGGAAACTAGAGAAACAGCCTGGTAACAGGGAATAAGGGCTTCAGGAAGTTGCTGTGGCAATACCACCCTTGATACTTTGAGTAGCTAAGGAAGAGTGATGTGAGGAGGAAAGAAGAAAATATCTTCTTTGGTCTTCACCTTCTGTTTACTCTAGAATTTCTAACTGAAAACAAGGTCTTAGTTTAAGCTTGAAAATTCATATTCTTAAGTAAGGTAAACTATCCAAGGTATGGATCAGAAATCGTGGGACCTGGAAGACTCCTGGACTTAGCAAGGTGGGGTGGAAACATGAGTCACAGGCCAGGAACTGACCATGAACCTGGGTGAAGACGCGGAGGTGGGATCACCCTTCCTCAGGGCTCCTGCAGTCTGCATCTGCATTCCTCAGGGCCTGGTGGTACACAGACCCCCCAAGACCAGCTCATGGCATGGTTCTCATCCTCTGAGCCACTCTGTTGACACGTGGAATGTTGTGTGAAGTTAAAGTACACTCTGAGCAAATCAACCAGAATGGGTGAGATGTGCAAACCATGTGGCACTTAGTTATTCCGTAGGCGTACACCAAACTGCTGTCGTGTGCCAGGAGCTGACTCGGGTGCTGAAACAAAAATCGCTATGCTCAGTCTGGGACAAACTATACTATACTATACTACAAGCAGTCAAAGGAACTGCAAAGAGACTAAATAAAGGATGTCACTGCAGTGGCTGTAAATCCAGTGACCCTCCCCTGGAGCCCTCACTAAGGCTGTGGAGTGGAAATGTGTGCAGATGTTCTAAGGTTGGAGGGAACGCACACATGGAGCTCCCTCTGTTATGGGCTGAAACAAGCACAAGGGTTGGGGATGAGGTGATAATGGATGATGATTTACTAAATCTGATCACACTTAGCAAGTGCCTATGACCTAACTAAGGTTTTCTCTCTGCTTGTTTTGTCCAGAAATTTCTGCTGAAGTAGCATGAAGTCCTGGCTAGGAAGGGCTGAAGGAATTAGTAGTGTTTGTCAGTGGATTAACAAATTAGGAATCATCCTAATAACTAATTATCAACTTCTTTCATTTGTAAACTGCTTGGACTTCATTATAGCAATTATCATCATGTACAGGTATGTGAACTACAGCCTCATGTGTGCATTGTGCTTACATAAATCACCCCATTTATACAGGTATGTTCTGGTTATCCAGTGCTTTGGTAACAAACCACTCCCCAAAATTTATTGGCTTGAAACAATAATCATGTATTTTGCTCATAAACCTGAACATTGGGTAGGACTCAGTAGGGATGAGTGCTCTCAGTAGGACCCCATGGTGTCGGGTGTAGCTGGAATTATTTCAACAGCTGGGACCCTTCTCTGCTCTGCCCAGGGTGAGGCAGTCTGAGGTTTTGTTTGTTTGTTTGTTTGTTTGTTTGTTTGTTTTCTTATTAATATTAAATCATAGCTGTGTACATTAATGCGATCATGGGGCACCATACATTGGTTTTATAAACAGTTTGACACATTTTGATGGGGAATAAGAGCAAAGGACCCTGAAGCCACCCAGGCTAATGAGGAATGCAGGCTCCAGGACAAGGTGCGACCTCAGGGAGAGACTGCTGGGGTCAACTTCCCTTTTCCCCAAAGGCGGAACCTGAAGTCTGCTGAGCTTTTGGCTGCTTCAGAGCAGGTGGCCAGGGAAACTCCCACCTGCTGTGCTCTTTAGCTTCTCTGAGCTTATCGCAACTACTTCCCTATTCCAAGGCCCCCCGACCAGGACAAATTCTCCGAAGAGGAGAATAACCTTCAGTAGTGACACAATTGTAAGGTAAAGGGGGAGGGGAATATGCACAAGAAGCCACCTGCATGTCCCCCTGTCTCTCAGTCCCATGGGGCCAAAACTTGATGCTCAGAAACGCAATGGGGGAAAGCCCCCACCCACCAACCCTAAGAAAAACCAGAGGCCTAAGGAGACAAGGCTTCTGGTGGGAGCTTACCTAAGGGACCAATTTCTAGGAAATTCTGGGAGCGTGACATGCAAGGAAGATTTTCCCCCAGTTTTCCCATTACATTTGGGAGCAAAGCTTAAGAGAGCAGCAGAGAGAGAGACTAGCTGTGAACCAGGGAGCCAAGAGCCAGGGAGAGAAGGAGAGAAGAGTCCTGAGGCCTGGCTGAATGTTTTAGCTACGGTTTAGAGGTCACAACTAAGATGTAGGAGGAGAGGGTGGGAGGATGAAAGGTTGGTGGAGAAGGTTAGAGTTGTGACTGTGCCATATAGGATGGAATGCTTGAGAGCATTCCATGTCAGAAGTCACTAATCTGTCCTCCCCCAGCTCCTCCAGGGCCTGTGCCTGCATCTGAGATCAGAGCAGCCTTTCCTCACCCTCTCTGAATCTTACTCGACTGTCCATCACTCCTTCTGCCAATCAGCTCAGAATTCTCCAAGAGGAGGAGGAGCCCAAACTCCTAAAAGGTTCCTCATGCTCTGATTCAGCCTCCCAGCCAGCCTAACCTCACCTTCTCTCCAGTCCCTTTTGGTGCCTGCCCTGAAGCCAGCAGGGACTCTCCTGGCTCCAGCAACTTGATTTTCCTATTGACCCTAAATGAAATGGCTTTTCCCTTCCATTTCTGTGTCTTTAGATCTTCCCCATCATCAAGGCCCAATCAAATAAAGCCTCCCCTATTTGCCCTGGCTGGAAAAGCCTCCTGGTGCATACCCGTCAGGACTGTGTGTGTGTAACAGCACATCTCAGTGGGTTCTACTCTGCAGCTCTTGTGCTGTTTTGTCCCCTGTGCTGCACACCAGGCAGTTCTCCCAGTAAAAGGACTGTCTTTTTATCTTTGACTCCTTCCCAACATCTAGCACATGCAAAGCACATGATACTTGGTGAATGGATTCTGTTGCTAGGAATGTGCAGTATGTTACAAACATCTGGCTTTACAATTAGGCTGACACTGTGACTGAAACTACATTAACTTTTCTGTTAAGTTTTACCTAACAAAGCAAACACAAAATTTTCTTTTCTTTCTGAAAATGTCTTCTAGGGGAAAGTACAAGAGAAAAGCCTATTTGAATAGGACTTTTCAGTGATGAGAGCAGAGGGGTTTGGACTTTCCACTGCCCTGAATGGGACAGCAGGACATTCAACACAAACCAAAGAAGCAGAAGTTCTCAGTGATGGCAAGGGGGGCTGGGCCCCTGGAGGGCAGTTCTCTGCCAGAGTCAGGACCTCAGAATACACCAAAGGGCAAAGTACGAAGAACTGCCACCACCCACTCAGCCAAGTGCTCAACACACTTTTATGGAGCACTTACCACATGCCAGGCCCTCCGGGAAACATAGACAGGGGTTCGTTTCACCAACACAGTGCTCTCAGTGCAATGGGGTGTCACATAAATCACCAGAAAATTCAACTGCAAAACATTAAGTGCCATAATAACAAATGACATGAAAGTTCAGCCTGTAAGAAAAAGGGAGGAAGCTGACACAGATGCTGGCTCTCCTGGGGTGACTGGAACTCCAGCAAGCAGAGAGCATAGCATGGTGCCTAGACACAGGTGTGGATCTCGTGCCTCTGCCGAGGCTGGGATGAGTTGGGAGAGGTGAGCAGAATTCAGCTCATAGTAGCCATCTAGACTGGGTTAGGAGTTTAAAATTGACTTTGAAAACTAAGAACTTTGGCCGAGTTTCAAGCAGGGCAGTAATATGGTGAGAACTGCATTTCATAGGGTTATTTGGACAATATTATTTCTGATTCTTTTTACAAAACACCAACTTTACTGAGGTGGAATTTCTAAAAATAAAATCCACCCACTTTAAGAGTACATGTTGATGAGTTTTGACAATCATAAATGTAAATGTAAACATTTCGATCAAGATAAAAAACATTTCCACCATCTCAATATGTGCCCTCAAGCCCCTTTGCAGTCAATCTACTACCACCCTTGGCCACAGGCAGCCGTTGATCTGCCGCCATGGCAATAGGCTAGTTTTTCCTAGCCTAGAATTTCATACAAGTGAAACCAACCAGTATGGTCTCTTTATGTCTAGCTTCTTTTACTTAGTCTGTTCCTCTTCATAACTGAGTATAATGCATTCTGTTGTATAAGTATGCCATAATTTCCTTATCCATTTCCCATTCTTGGAAATTTGGGTTCTTTACAATTTTTGGTTACTATGAATAAAGCAGCTATGAACATTCACATATAGATATCAACATAAGTATTCAGTTGTCGTAAGTATGTCATAAACATCAGCTGCCTATTGAGACATAAAGCTGTATAAAAAATTTTCCCAAAACTCAGTGCCATGTATCAGAATTATTCAGTATCATGCCCACCAGTCTGCAGACTGGGACGATTCTGTTTTGAGCTTCAGGGATGGCCCAGCCCGCAGTGTTTTTAGCTGCAGGGCTGGTGACCTGCATGGGGTGTGCTTTTCTCGTGGAGATGGCAGAGCACAAGAGTGCAAGCCTGACCTCGGAGCTCTTTCCAGACTTGTGCTGAGTCAGATCTGCTGACACCTCTGTGGAGAAAGTCAGTCACATGGCCAGTCCTCAATGGGAAGGCAGTGAATATTTGCTGAATAATCCAAACTGTGACACTAGCTACGAGGAAAGTACTTCCCTTGGTAAAGAAAAATGGGTCTCTCCTGATCTGGTTATTGTAGTGGACATCTATTTCTTGTCTTCCCTTCACCCTTCCCTTCACTTGGAAACAGTACTTCCCTTTTTTCTATATAAATTTTCCACTGCACAGCTCCAGTCATAAGGTTCCAATTATATTGGAAAGTACCAGGTTTGCTATAAACCATCAAGGCCCTTATAATGGTAGATTGGTCTGGGAGTAGGTGTCTGACCCATCCAGAGCCAATCAGAACCTTCCCTCAAGAAGTTTAATTCTGATGACACAGCGCAGATAATTCTGTACTCTCCAGCATGTTCGTTCTGGATATGAGGCCCAGGAGCTTGGGGAAGGAAGTTGGTAAAAGTAAACGAAACCCACACACAGAAAGGAGAAGAGATGACAGAGAGGGAGAGTGTCCGCATGGTCTTCAGGCCTTTGGTCTGAATTGTCCCATTCCATATTTAGTATTAAAATATCTCAGAGTCCTCCCAGAAAATTCTTTTTGTCTCCTTTAACTAAAAGGCTTCCAACAAGTATATTTCCCCTAACACAGTGCCATTAAGAGAAAAGGCTTTGTCTCTACTGAGAAAACTCTTGAAAGAGGATCGAGGTAAAAGTTTTCTAAGAAAGAAACATTGATCATAGTAGCGAACAGTTCCTGTAGTGAATTGAATGTATGGCCATGTTTCCCCCTGCATCCCTTTTTCCATTCCTGGGGCACAATTGCATGTGGTTGAGCAAGACTGTCCTTGGCATTCCCTCCCTGTTCCTTTGCCCTCAGCAGTGAAGGCACTGGATCCTTCCCCTTCTCACCAAAGACTTGCTCCTGAGATTATCTCTACTATCTCCTAGACCAGTAAATGTGTGTTCCTCACTCCTGGAACATTCCCATCAACAAGATAAACACTTTATAGCTTCACAGTCCTATGTGGGTAGGATACCAGCCACATACACTGAGAATGGCGGGTTGGAGCCTGGCCGGGGCCTGCTAAACAATAATGACAACTGCAATCAAAAAATAGCTGGGCATTGTGGTGGGCGCCTGTAGTCCCAGCTACTTGGAAGGCTGAGGCAAGAGAATCACTTAAGCCCAAGAGTTTGAGGTTGTGACCTGTGACGCCACAGCACTCTACCAAGGGTGACATAATGAGACTCTGTCTCAAAAATAAAATAAAATAAACACTTTGGAATTCCTCTCATCTTAAAAGAAAGAGATAAAGATACCTCTTGACTCCCATCCCTCTACAATTGTTACATGTTTCTTCTCTTTGTAAGAATTTTCTGTACTTTCTTGTCCCTATTCTCTCCCACTCCATTACCTCTTGAACCTTCTCCAATTAGCCCCTTACCCTTACCAGTCCACACACCGTCCTTGACAAGGCTTAACTCTGGCCAGTAGTGAAGTGGGAGGCACCAAAGAAACTTTTGGACTGAGTCCTGCCAGTGTAGATGTGGCAGGCACGGAGTATGCCAAATTCCAGGGCTTCTTCTCCGCATCTGGTCTACATCTAAAGTAGGCTCTCTCTCCAAATGCTAAGTCTTGTAAATACAACTGGCCACCTAATTTTTTCACTCAAACATCTAGCTGGCATTTCAGCATTTCAAACTTGGCATGTCCGCACTATATTTTTGATTTACCACCTGCCCCTAACCTAGTCCTCCCAGTGTTCCTTACCTTAGGAATTGTATCATCTTCTGTCCCATTCACAATACCTGGAACACTCACTTGTCTTCTCTACTTACGTCACACCCTATATCCAACATATCAGCATATTCTAACAACTCTACCTTCAAATATATCCCAACGTGACCACTTCCATTGCTACCAATCCTAGTACAAATCACCATCCGCTCTTGCCTGAAAATGCCATCATCCCACAACTAATGTCTCTCCTTCTATTCTTGCCCTACAGTCTGTGCATCTTGGGATCACCAGTTCCCCTCATTGCCTTTGCACATACACACCTGCTCCACACCTCATCCCATCCTTCTCTCTGCCCACATCCTGCTTGCCACTGTCGCCTAACCACCTGCAGTAGCAGGCCATCTCTCTCCCTTGAAAAGCAAGAGGAAGATCCTTCAGGAGTTTTCAGAGCCTATTCAAGTTAAAGAATCTGCCACCTGCATGAAAAATGAACAATGTGGAAGATGAGGGAAAAATCACAGCTATGTTCCATGTTTCCTACTGAATACCATGATGGCTGGCAGGTGTACCAGAAAGCTGAGGCTTCCTATTGGACAGTTGAGGAGGTAAATTTCTCTGAGGACATTTAGCACTGGAGTCCCTGAAGCCTGTGGAGAGAAGGACTTTATATCACAGGTTCCAGCTTTGTTGCAACAAGTGACGGATCTGAACATAAAACCTTGCCAAGGTGATTTAGTGAAAAGGGGTACAGATTTTCTACATCTTCATGGTGACATGGACAACATACATCCTTAAATATAGAGACTCCTTATTGAGAACTATATGAAAGAGTCCAAAGAAGAGGACTTTCTTTTCAATGTCATTGAAATGGTGCCCTGTGTAAAGAAAAAGACAAACTCCTCATACAGCAGTGGAAGAAATCTCTTCTGGTGCTTTTGCACCAACATTCTGCCTCAAGAAATGAAGGAGAGGATAGAGCCAAGCATGGTAGCTCAAGCCTATAATTCTAGGGAGCCTAAAGCAGGAGGATCATTTGATTCCAGGAATTCAAGACCAGTTTGGGCAACATAGCAAGACCCTCATCCCTAAAAAATGAAAATAATTATCTGGGCATGGTGGCAGGCACCTACAGCCCTAGCTACTTAGGAAACTGAAGCAGGAGGATCACTTGAGCCTAGGACTTCAAGGATGCAGTGAGCTATGGATCATGCCATTACACTCCAGACTGGGTGACAGAGTGAAGACCCGAAGACCCCCTCTCTTAAGAAAAAGAAAAGGAAATGAGAATAAATGCCTGGAATCACACTTTCCAATAAAATTACTAGAAGAGATGAGGTTTATTTTGGGACTTTCCATGTCTAACCTTTGAACACCTGTTATATAAACCAGAGTGATAAGTAAAGGAAATAATTATCAATGCCATTAGGCATGGAACAGAAGTTCCTAAAGCCTTCTTTGAGGTTAATTGGAATGAGTTTCACTTTAATAAGGCAGTAGATGAAATGTTTAGCAAACAGACATGCTGGAACTGGATTTGAGCAAAGCTTTTGGAATAGAAAAGCCCTTTTACTTTATTGTGGTAAAATATACAAAACATAACCTTTATCACCATACTTCTGCTCTGATCTTGGTTATTCTGCTGGTTTTGAGATTGGTTTGCTCTTCCTTTTTTAATTCCTCAAGATGATGCATTAGATTATTGATTTGTGACCTGTCTTTTGAATGTGGGCATATAAGGCTATGAGTTTTCCTCTCAGGACAGCTTTTGCTGTATCACACATTTCAATAACTTGTGTCCTCATTGTCATTTTGTTCAAGAAAATCTTTTGATTTCAATCTTTATCTCTTTATTGGCCCAATTATTATTCAGCATTAAGTTGTTTAGTTTCCATGACTTTGTTCAGGGATGAGTATTTCTGTCAGAGTTGATTGCTGGTTTTATTCTACTGTGGTCTCAGAAGATATAAGGTATAATTTCTACTTTTTTAAATATTTGTTGAGACATGTTTTTCAGCCTAGGATATGATTAATCTTATAGAATGCTCCATATGCTGATGAGAAGAATGTATACTCAGTCGTTTTGGGATAGAATATTCTGTAAATGTCTGTTAGGGTGCATGGATGCATATGTTAACATATGCAAATCTATAAATGTAATTTACCACATAAATAGATGGAAAAACAAATACCATATGATCCTTTCAATTGATACAGGAAAAGAATTTGACAAAATTCATCACCCTGTCACGATAAGATAATTTAACAAATCAGTACAGATAAGACAGTCCTCAAAATTATGAAAGCAATATATGACAAACCTGTAGCCAACATCATATTGAATGGGGAAAAATTGAAAGTATTCCTGCTTAGAAATAGAACCAGACAACATTGCCCATTTTCGTCACTTTTATTCAATGTAGTGCTGGAAGTTCTCGCCAGAGCAATTAGGCAAGAAAAGGAAATTAAAGAGTCAAAATGGGGAAAGAAAAGATCAAAATATCTCTTTGCTGAAAATGTAATCTTAAATCCAGTAATCAAAGATTCAACTAAGATTTATCCTGGAATGGATAAATAAATTTAGCAAAGTCTCAGGTTACAAAATCAATGTACACAAATCAGTACCTTTCATATCCATTAACAACAGTCAAGCTCAGAGACAGATGAAAGATGTAATACCTTTTGCAATGCAAACAAAAAAATAAAATGCCTAGGAATATACTTAACAAAGGAGGTGAAAGACCTCTCCAGGGAGAATTATGAAACACTGAAGAAAGAAATTGCAGAGGATGTACACAGATAAAAAAAATCATGTTCATGGATTAATAGAATCAACATTGTTAAACTTGCAAAAAATAAAATATGTAAACAAAACGTGTATCCCCTAATATTCTGAAATTATTGATAAAAAAGAATACTCAGCCAAAAATTTGATATAATTGACATTATGTCACCTGTTCAAAATACAGTATATGTTTTTGCTGTAGTGTGAAGTGTCAGTTTGACATATTATGGCAACTTCGAGACCAAAAATTAAGACTTGGTCTGATGCAAGCTTGCTGAGCAACAGAAAAGTTAATTTCTGGTGGTAAATCCTCCAGCAAGTTAATCCACTTATGCTTCATTTAATGAAATAATTGAAGAACCAACACTTTTCAGGGAACAAAAGTAAATTTTTCTTATAATTCTCTATGAAAGGCAAAGTAAAAACACACATACACAATCGGTAAGTCCTGGTAAGTCCTGACTAATGCAACTCTATTGCATTAGGGCTAAAGCAACAGTAGAGAAAGTTGTACTAAGAGGCATGGGTGGTAGAAGTCAGAGGTAGAACTACTTCTCCCTTGTCCTCTAGAGAGGACCATGTGAATGAGAAAAGAACTACAAGGGACCTCATCAGGAGAAGACACAGACTGAGGCCAGCTCCTGCAGCAGCAGAGGCATACCCTCCGCTCCAAGACAGGAGGAGCCACCAAGGGGATCTCCAGCCAGCACCTGGACCTGGCTGCCAGGGGGGAAAGAGCCAGCAAGAACTGAACTCTGTGACACTGGAAACATTTCCTAGCTTCTCTGAGCCTTGGTGGCTTCATCTATAAACTGGGATGAATGGTAGCAGTAGAAGATGTGTTTTGAGGATTACCAAAAATATAAAAAAGCATTAAAGGGCATAGTAAAGGACTTTGGCACTTAATAAGCCCTCAATTAGCACAGGGCTGTCCCTGCTGACTATACTAATGTCCCAAGACCCTTTGAAATGTTAGCTATTCAGGACTCAGAGCTCATGTGAATATAGTGCTTTGCAGGACAACGTGGAGGACTAGAGACCCTTGCTTTAGCTGAAGTGCTAAGGTGCTTGCCCTCTGCTACTCAAGATGCTGCCCCAGCAAGCAGTGAGAAAAAGAGTCATTCCCCATCAAGCCTGTGGCCCTCCCTTTCAGCATGAAGCTCTGTCACAATTGTCTTCAGCCATGCTGGGGAAGATGCTCCCACTTAGGCTCCCTACTCCCTGTCTTGAGCCTAAAATTGTTGCCAGGTCAAGGAGTCCATCTATCTGTCCCCAGAACCAGTCAAGGGAGAAACAGATGAGAGATCTACAGTTTCACTTTTATTTGCAGAAACACCAGCATTTCTGGAGAGCTGTGGTATATCTCCTCAAAGGACTATTCTGCCCCCTCTTTCCCTTTGTTACCTTTTATTCTCACAGTGACTGTCAACATCAGCAACGTCATTACTCATCATAGTACCTGTCAAATAGACAAGGTCACATAATATCTTCCTATCTTAAAGTGGCTGTATCTTCAAAGCATTTTTATTCTAGACTAAATTTATAGTCAACACTTCACTGGGTGCACAAAATGCCCTGTGTCCTTGACTGGTACCATGGACTCCAGTTCACCAATTCGTCTATGACAGTAGGCCTTGGAAGTGAATAAATAATCTGCAGATGTTGGCACGTAGGCTCATCCGGCCTCGTTAGGGCCTCACCAGCAGCGCCCTGCATGAAATGGCTGTGCAGAATAACAGTCGCTGGTACAAAATCACAATGGCATCACAATGCCTGGATCTTACAAAGGAGACTAATTTCCTCTCTCCACGAAGCCACTGTCTTTATGGGTTTTCTTTTTCAGGGTAAAACTGCAAGAGATGCTTAGGGTCCCAGAGCTGCTGCATTCCAGAAGCAGAGGGCCCAGTTGGGGAGCACCCCCCCTTGCAGCAGGACATAGCCAAGTGGAGAGAAGAACCTTGGACTGGAAAAGCTGAGACCTGGGTGCTACTCCTGGCTCTGCCACTGGCTTAAAACCCTTTACCTTCCTGAATCTCCTGTGAGGTTTATAGTGATAGCACCTACCTTTTGTAGACATTGTGGGGATCAAAGCACTAAGCAAAATGTAAAGCACTTTGCAAACTCTAAGCTCAATGCCAACGCAAGCTTCCTCAGTACTCTGAGGACTTCAAGATCTTTCGTGCACTGGTAACACTTTCTTTCCTTGGCAGTAGGCTGTTGCTAGGACACTTCCTGGCTCTTCATTGCCATTGAGTGCGGGTGCTGGGGTTCTGAGGCCGGTTCCTGCCCTGGCTCAGTCTCAGGCATCTTGAGCTCATTTCCTTCTTGTGCTTTGGGTGTTTCTACCTGTAACCTAACACAGTTGGCCTACAGCATTTCCAAATGTCCTCCCTGTCCCATACATACTATCTTTGATCTTATCTAATATATTTATAAGGGCTCAGGGGTCTCCTAAAATGAGCTAAAAGCGTTCCCACCACTCTGCTCTAGCATAAAAAAAAAAAAAAAAAAAGTTGAGATATGAAATAAGAATGGACAAAATGTAAATTTGTGAAGCTGGGTGAGGACTGCATGGAGTTTGTTATACTATTCTATCTTATGTGTGTTAACATTTTTCCATGATAAAAATGTTTTTAAAAAATAGAAGCTACTTCGAATTTGAGCATCTTTACAACCTTTGTTTTCTGGTTCCCTTGGGAGGTATCCATCCTGTTTGGTAAAAGGTACCTTCCAAAGGAAACTCCCTTCCCTTGTCATTCTTGGCATCCCTGTCTGCATCTCCCACACCAGACAGCCTCAACAGTTATGCTGCGCCTGCATCACTGGGGGTTTCCAGAATCTTCTATCCTCACTTCCCATTTCTCAGATCACTTGAACTATCACATATACGGTATAAAGAAAAAAGTCATAGACATGAGACAGGAGACTCAAACTCTTGGCCTAGCTGGGGATTCTGCTTGAAGGCAAAGTCCCCGTCCCTAAAGCTGAGTGTCCATCACAGATCTCAGTGCAATGCAGAGGAGTTAACAGCCATATTTCTCCCCATTTCACATGTGGATCCTGTTTGGAAGCTGTAGGGCTTGGCACAGTGGTGGGGTACCTCCTGGCCTGTGCACAAATCATCTCCTCACGTCTCAATTGCCAGTCACTGGTGAACTATTACATGCAGAGCTCCTGCTCAAGTCTTCCCTCATCCAGAAGATATGTGGGGCTGCTCCCTTTATAACCTTAGATGGGTTGGCAATCCTAAGAAAATGTACTAATCATCCCAGGCTTAGGAAAATCTTCTCAGGAGAGCTGCTTGAACCTTTTTCCCTGGTCATAGAGGGGCTGACAAGTTCATATACGCCCAAACCAAAGAAGGGAAATCCCAGCCCACCCACCCTTTCAGCCTTGGTTCCCAGCCTGCCAACCAAGCCCCTGTAGTCAGCCCCAGTCTGGGGGCTCCTTACCACAACAGGGGATCATGGGTCTACCCAAAGGGACTGTGCTCTTCCCCACAGCCAGGCAAATCTGTCCCAGGGAGGCCACCTTTCTGACCACAGTACTGACCACAGGAAGAGTGCCTAGCTCATGGGTCAGGTTGCTAATAGCAAAAGGAACAGTACAGGTTTTACCAGATTTTCCCTATCTCGTGTTTTAAGTAAAAACACTCAAGAACTTTGATCTGAATAGCTCAGAATTTTCTCTGGTCCAGGAAGAGGACGTGGAGATTGGGAATAGATGGCATGTCCATATAAAGTGTATTAATGCATCATTCTTTCACTGAATATTTTTTTCTTGAGACGGAGTCTCACTTTGTCACCCTTATTAGAGTGCTGTGGCATCATAGCTCACAGCAACCTCTAACTCTTGGGCTCAAGCTCTAACTCTTGCTTTAGCCTCCCAAGTAGATGGGACTATAGGTGCCCACCACAACGCCTATTTTTAGAGATGGGGTCTTGCTTTTGCTCAGGCTGGTCTTGAACTCCAGAGCTCAGGCAATCCACCCACCTTGGCCTCCCAGACTGCTAGGATTACAAGGTGAGCCACTATGCCCAGCCTCCCAGACTGCTGGGATTATAGGTGTGAGCCACGTGCCTGTCCTGCTTTCACTGAATATTTATTGAACCCCTGCTATGTACCTACCACCAGGCTGGGTGCTGAAAATGAAGAAAAATCAGACTAGCCCTACCTTTCCAGACTAAAATAAGTAGCAATATGACAGACGCAAGAAGACATTGTAAAATAAAATAGAAAGCAGTGAGTATAAAGGTCGTAAGTGAGGTGATATAAGGATTTTTAAAAGGGGAAAATGATACTTACTGAACACATAGTACATACCAGGAATCATGCTGAGAATTCTGCAAATCTCATCTCATTTAAAGTTAGTAAAAATTAATAACGGTTTCACAGAGGAGGAACCTGAGACTCAGAACTTGACAGGTCACATAGCTGGTTAGTAGCAGAATTAAATCCCAAGGCCATCTGACTCCAAAGTATAAGGATAAAATGCTACGTATAATTGTTTTTTAATTCACACACCGACATGAATGAACAAATGTGACCATTTGACAACTCTGTTCAACATAACAAACAAATTGCCTCTGGATTATTGGGGAGTCATGCTTCTGCTAGGCTAGACAGGCTGATCCCCCAGGGGAAAAAACGTGTAGACTCTCAATAGGCCTCCGCAGGGCGCCATCTCGTGTTTGTAGGTGGGACTGCAGCAGAGGAAACGGCAGGCCACGGGACCCTTTCATTCTCTGCTTCATACAAAACTACTAGAAAGTGCTACAGCCAACCTTACCAAAGACTTAGCCTAGACTAAGAAACCAGAGACCTCTGGTGACTCTTTGTGGGAAAACGCCTACAGATCAGAGTAGCTGTATTTGCTGTGTTAGCAACAAACGTCTTTCTTTTTTTTCCTCTCTTCTTTTTTTTTTTATTATTTTTATTCTTAAATCATAGCTGTGTACATTAGTGCAATCGCCTGTACCCATTCTAAGATGCACCATAGATGTGGCCCCACCCATTACCCTCCCTCCACCAAAACCTCCCCCCTCTCTTCCCCTTCCTTGGCCCTTTCCCCATAGTCTTG
>CAUYPK010144647.1:0-10853 GCA_963574355.1 Loris lydekkerianus
TTGATATGATCATGGGGCATCATACACTAGTTTCACAGACTGGTTGACACATTTACATCACACTGGTTAACATAGCCTTCCTGGCAATTTCACAGTTATTGTATTAAGACATTCACCTTCCACATTTACTAAGTTTCACATACACCATTGTAAGATACACCACAGGTGTGTGAAAGGAGGGTTATTGGTGAGAATACACTTGTGGTTTTCTTAATTTTGAAGACATGATTTTCCAGTCTCCCAGAAAGCAATTTGAGAAAGAGGAAAAGAAAGGGCTCATATTTTACTCCCCAGTTTCCCCTTTGGACAAAGATGATTCCATGGAATGCATATGCAAGTCAACAGGTAACAGGAGGGCTCATGGCACTAGCAATACTCACTCTGACTTTGTCTATTTGGTCATCTGGCACTGGTGACAATTTCAATATTTGTGATGTCCAGAGAAGAACATGGTTTGACCTAATTTGATAGCCAATTATTTAAGAGACCAGACAAGGTTCAGTCTGAGACAACTTCCTGGAGCAGATCTACTCTCTAAGCTGTCATGATCCAAGTCTTTCATCATATGCTGGGGGCCTGAGGCTCCCCTGGAAACAAAGAAACAGCCACAGACCAATATCTTGCCTGATCCCTCCTCCAAAGTCTGAGTCCTGTCCAAACTCCTATGAGGCATTTGGACTTCCTCCTGTCCTTCTAAGGCTATACTTTACCACACAAGGTTGATGATACTTTACCACTTTCCTCAGGTAAGTAAAAACCTGAATGTAGGGAACCTCTGACCACTTTCCTTCTCTTACACAAAAGAAATCTAAATGCAGGATTGTGTTTGGGTTAAGGCTCCTGTTCTTGGGCCAGTATTCTCTATCTGGCATCTGGTATTGGACTCAGGAAGTGTTGTGGCCTGTCTGAGAAGTCTATCATGCCATAGCATCTTCCACATTTTCAGCAGACATCCCAGGAGAGCTGGGGAGGTGTACTGAAGCTTCCTGTTCCATGGTTTCTATGAGGACAAAAGAAAGAGTAGGTTCTCTGCCAGACCAGGCATCCTTATGACCAGCAGACCAGGGGCTGTTGGAGGCAGCTCCCTTAGGCCCTACCCGTGCCTCCCTGATAGTCCACCAGACCAGGTGTCCCTAGTCCTGCTGCACCATCCCTGACTGTGGAGATCCCTGACTGTGGGGTGTCACAGTCCATGCCCCCTCCACAGCCAGTGCCACTCAGCCCCATGGCCTGTGACAATCACTGGAATGTCCCTATCCTTGGTTCCAAATTCCTTCCTCTGGTCTCTCTCAGGAGAGATTCTAAGGACATGATGATCAAATTAGGAAGAAGGGAAATAGAAAGGAATGTATGCCCTAGGATACAAATGATGACAACCTTTTACTTAAGAGTATCAACACCTCCTTATCCCTGAACTTAAGCATTTGTACCACCTCTTCCACCCCTTTATTATGATGTCATTGTTTTCTTGGCCAGAATTAAAATTTCTGCTTAAAAGTTGCAGAAAATGAGATCTCCATCTCCCCCTTTAGCCTTATTCCTATGCTGTCAGAATTGGCCATTCCCATTAACTTCTGAGTTACAGTTTATCAGACTTTCCATTTTTTCCACACAAATTTCATTCTAAATTACCTTTCGTAAACCTTACCACAATCCACACAGACTATCCACAATGTGTCTGGACTTTCTGCTTTTGTCCCAAACTTTCCTTTTTACCTTTGTTATCTAAAATACACCTTCATATTCCTAACTTTATTCATATGTCTCTCTCCTATTGTTTTCTTTCTCACCAACTCCTTCTCTCTCTTTAATCCTTTCTTTGAAAAACCTCATTTCTATATTCATAGCCTTTTTTATCTCTGCTTTTTACCTTTTCCACCACAAAATCTATTAAAACTACCTTTGACTTAATGAAACTGCATATGTATTTGGACATGTCATGCCTTTTTCACAGCACATCCTAGTCCTTGCTATACCCCATATACACAACCACATGCATCCAGACTTTCAGATGTTCCATCCCTAGTAACTTTATATTTCAGAAAAATCCTTAGAACCAGCAGATTCTGCATTATCCTTTATAAACATCTATTTTATTTTTATTTATTCATTTTTCCTATAACCTATGAAACCCAGACATTCACACTAGTAAGACCTCCAAAATTAAACAATGAGAATATTTGCTGATAACAAAGAAGGCCTGGCTGTTCTCACTAAACCAACCATACCAGAAATCAGTCCAATTTACCAAAACTCACATAGACATAGACCCATTTTTTCCCCAAATTCTAGTTATGAGACACAAAGAAAATATACTTTTCCTTTTTAGACCATGTACCTTTGTCATTCCTGATGCTGTGGAGACATCTAAGTGGGCAGCACCCTGGGATGCTATCATGACCCCCTCATCCTGAACAGGATTTTTGTCAGATTAAGGGGTAGGGAAACCCCTCTGCCTGGCAAGGAACTAATAAGAACAATTAGTTTTCTTCCTCCACCCCAGAACATTAGCAAAGCCATCATGGCCAAACCCAGCAATGTCAGATTTATTAAGATGGAAAATAAAAGCTCAGAGGTTTGCAAGGGAAAGATGGAACATAGGGATACAAGTGTTGCAATATACCTAGCACAGCATTGCAGTCAGGAGTAAGAAACAGGAAAAAGAATGTACAACAACTTAACCAGAGAACCTGTAGAATACACAGGGGGTGTAATTTTTCTCCTGTAGGAGTGGGGAGGGGAGAGAAACAGAGATTCTGTGAGTTTAGGAATCAAACAGAGGAAAAGGGGGAAACAGGATGCCACAGAGACAGGGCTGCTAAGCGGCCTGTAACAAACACACAAAGAAATGTAGCCTTTAAAAATAAATAAAGAACGGAGCCTCTGACAACCACACAAAGCTGTCTTCAACATATACACTAAAAATTCTCAAAATAAACTCAAAAGATAGCCTCCACCAAAGTACACAAAATGTCTCCAACAAATCCATATCACTCTGTAACCTCACCTTACCAGAGCTCTGAGGGGTCTCCCAGAATGAAAAGGAAACCCTGAGTTTTGGTACCCAAACATTTAGTTCTGCCGGATTTAGATATTCCCTGGTTCGTGGCTCCCAGTGTTAAGAATGAGCACTGGTGCTGAGCTGGTGATGGAGTGATCATGAACCCAAAGGCATCCCATTAGGATGCATTCATTGTAGACCAAAAGCACATAAATTATAAGAACAATACGTGTCAAAGATTGAGACAGATCCATCTCTCTGAGTGAGAAGAGACCCTGAGGTATGAACACACACTGTCTTTCACACATTAACTGAGCTACCTACCCTGTCCCACCTCTCCCCTGGTAGTATTCCCTATTGCCTCCCACCTTTGGAGTAACTGACAGCTCAGGGTTATGTAACGAACTTCCTAACACACATGCATCTTCCCCTGAACCTTTCCTGTTGAGGGTCTCCGAGATCCCAGCCATGATTTGGACTTTCTCTAGATGCCACTGTTACAACCAAATTCCACCACTGAGAGACCACCAGGCACACATGCAAAAACAAAGGAGTGACTTTATTCAAGTATATGCTCCAGCCGTGCCTCCAGCAGTGCTCTGCTCAGAGGAAGACCACGAGGCAGAAATGAAAGTAGGTTTTATACTCTTTGGCCATGCATTTTGGGTTGAAATAAAACATGGGGGTAACTTTCCCAAGGTAAACTGGGGCTGAGTTGGGGGGTTGGTCGATGCAGGGACTGAGGTAATTTAGGAAATTTAGGATTGGCTGGCTCTACTGAGAACTGGCCCTGAAGGAGGCTGTGAGAACAAAGGAGCGTATGTTGGATTGGCTGGCTCTACCAGCAACTGACCCAGCCCTGAGGTTGTAACACTCGGTAGGGTGGGGCCCCCCAGACACCTTCCCCACTGTCCTGGAGCAGGTTGCGGTGCACTGCCACGCCTGGCCAGAGGGGGTGGTCTTCTGCCTACCTCACCCCGGAACCCTCGCAACCACCTCTGCACCCACCTGAGCCCCTCATTCCAGCGAGTGGTGCCTGGGAGTGGGTCTTCGTTACGCCACATTCCCCCACCCCACCGTGAGGCAGGGATTCGGCACTGGGCTCTTCACCACTAGCAACTGGCCCCTGAAACTGGAAGCACTTGTCTTTGGCTGTACAAAAAGAGGAAACCCAGCAGCATGAGCAGACCTGGTGCAAAAAGAGCAAGTCAACACAGCAGTGCAATTAAGAAGGTTTTATTTTATATGTAAATAAGTTAATAGAGCACACATAAGTGTACAATTAAAAGGACCACACCTCAGTTTATAAGCAGAACACACTTCAGAGGGAGGTGTGGGTTTCTTTTTTGCTAATGAGTATGGATTCCTTCTCATTTTCCCTGGGACTATTTATGTTTCCAGCTCTAGCTTTGCTCTGCCTGTTTCTAGTACTTACTCATTTGTAAGCTTGTGTTTACTCATTTCTAATGTTATAATTTTCCTATCCCACAAGAGTTCCCACAATTCCATTTTTAATTATATGCATTTGTGGAGGCAAATATAAATGATGTTACACTGATGGGTTCAACTACAAAAGGTCAATTTTAGGGTTCCCTACTTGGAACTGCGCATCCTAGTTGTTGTCAGAAACCACAGAAGCTCTCATGGTTTGACATTTAGATCCTGTGATCTGATTTGTTCTCTTCTCAGGGTCCTGTTGTCTGATAGAAGCTCCTTTAGTTCTATCTAAAACCTTGGGTGGAATGGGTTCCTTTGTCTTAGATATTGTCTGTTTTTTCCTTCTTGACCTGTTCCCTATCTGTCCCTAACATTTCACCCCTGAGGAGACTGGGCCTGAAATCTTGATGGGAAAAGGGCGATGACCATTCAAAGCTGCTTCCTGCTGACCATGGGTGAAGGCCTGCCTATAGGGCCCTCTCCTCAGCCTATCTCACCCTGTTCTTAGGGACTGGGGATGAGGGAAGGTGTTCAGACATCCAGGGGCTCCACTGGGATCTGCTGGGAACCTTGCATCATCGTCATCTGCATGTGGAATTGTTGAAATCTATAAGATACAAACTTAACAAGAAGATTAAACAAGCAGTATTCTTATGCCTACTATTGCACTCAAAATGGGCAAAATCCAAGTAACTGAAGGAAGGAGCTTTTGATTGTGTTCCAAACATCACCTGACAACTTTTTTCTGTTGTCTTTTTATAGCTTGGCAGTGTTCAAAACATCTTGAACCCAAGTCTCAACTTCTCCAGAAACATTCACATAAAAACAGCAGGATTCAGAGTTTTACAAACTTCAAGCTTAACCTTAAGAGTTTCTAAAAGTCTAAGCTATTATTTCAGCATCTGATTGTTTGACAAACACAGTCCACTTTGTCTGATTAAAATTGGGGCCAAAGAGTGGGAGGCTAGAACTGTTAAAGCTCTAATGCAAGTCAGTGTCTGGGCCTCTTTCCAGTAACACAGCTGCGGCTACAACTATGCAAGGACACTGTGGCCATTCAACTGCCACTAGCTGTGACTCTTCTCTTCTACTGCCACGACATTCTTTTGTTGCATACAGAAAGAATTGTTTTTCCAAAGTAGGTATTTCTAGAGCAGTTGCCTTCCAAAGGGCTGTTTTGAGATTTGGAAAGCGTCTTCCTGCTCCTTACCCCATAGTAATACTTCTGCATGTTTCCCTTTTAAAGCATTTTATAGTGTTTTAGCAAGCTCTTCCTATCTAGGTATCCATATCTGACAGTATTCCATCATTCTCCGGAATTCTCTGTATTGCTTCCTAGTAGAAGGACTAGTGAGTGAGTGAACAGACTGCTTTGACACTTTGGTGACACAGCCATCTTCATGATGAGGAATGACAAATCCTGGATAAGAAAGCTCAGGCTTGCAAAATTGAGCTTTATCTCTGGACACTTTACATCTCTCTTCTTCAAGGAAATTTCGAAGAACTAGTCTGCTGCTTTCAACAGAAGATTTATAGAAGTGACTACAAATTAATAAATCATCCACATATTAGGTGAGAACACTTTGGAGAACTACACTCAGTTTCCTGAATAGCTTGCTTAAAACATTTCCTAATAGTCTAGTACTCTCTAAAAACCTTTGTGGGAATAAAGTCCACATTAACTGGGTAGAATGTACAATGTGTGGATCTGTCCATAAAAAAGGAAAACACAGCTGAGATTCTGAGTGCAAAGGGATAGGAAAAGTACTCTTTGGGGATATCCCACACCAGGCCTAATCTGTACTTTTACTGGAGTAACATTTTTTGATTTGGTGGGCAGACTTTCCTTAGCTAACTCAGGTGACACATTATTTCTATTTGGATTTTTTGTCTTCCCTGGGGAAAAGGTCAAAATAGTTCCTAATAAGGCTAAGAAATTTCAACCTAACAAAGGTTCTGGGGCCCCAGGTCAATCAGCGTAAAGGAGAGCTGTAAAGGTCAATCAGCAAGGAGAGTACCTGTGGATAAGTTGCCCATTGATGCCAACAACTAAGCCAGAGGAGGAAGAGAGTTGATCTCCAAAGGATGACACAACCGAAAAAGGTGCTCTTGTGTCCAGCATAAATATGATGAGCTGACCGGCAAAGTCCACCACAACTCAAGGTTTTGGTCATACAGTGATGGCAGGAGCTGCTTAGAACCTACGCCCTTCACTACCAGGATGGTGGGATAGCCATCATTTCTCAGACTGAGTCTCTTGAACAAACTCCTCCTTAATACCCTGGCTGGCTGTACTGGAAACAAGTGGGACAGGGGAACACCTTACACTCCTTATCCACATTTGGCTTCTGCTGGCTCTCCTTTTGCAGATGTCCAGGCTTCCCATAACTGCAGCACAGACAATCTGTGTTCGGATGCCGCCATTGTCTGTCTTTCACTGGACTGTGAAGATTGGCCACAAATGCAGCTCCTAACATTTTTGACTTTTGGTGATCATTCTCAGCCTTAACCAATCTCAGTTGTTAAATACTAAGGTGGCTAAATTTAGTAACTCTTTGGGGTTGCTCTGTGGCACTAACACTTTGCTTTATAGTTTTCTGTGAATGTAAGAGGCAGATTGATTAATAAAATCAATACTCAACACACTTCTCCCCTCTTCTGATTCAGGGTCTAGATTAGTCTACTTTTGGATTGCTTCTACCAGCTTTTCCCTAAGTGTGGCTGGGTTCTCTCCTCCTTTCCCTGTGTCAGGTCAGACAGCTTAGAAAAGTTCATGGTCCTAAAGTAATCTGGATATCTCTCATGCCCTCTGTAAGACAGTTGTGGCAATAAACTCTAGCCACCCATCCAGCATCTCTGTCTTGTCCTAGTTGGTATTCCACCTGGCATCAGTGGCCAACAGTGCCTTGGCCAGGAGAGAGATTCTGATTACTGTCAGGCTGCCACTGGGTGCATAATGGAGCAGCTATAACTATATGCTGTTTCTTAGCAACTGTACAAGAGTAGGATAAAAATGTCATACTATCCTTCCAGACTAAATAAAAAATGTTAGTCCCATGTTAAAATTCCTTTATAAACATTCACATTTCTGAGTGAAAATCACAATCTTATCCATGCATGTTTTCAACTCTGCCATGGCAAAAGGAGAATACACCCTCAGGGGGAGAAATGAGGGAACTTGAAACATAAGAGAACTACAAAAATTATTTTAAAATTATTTTCTTGGCATATGTTGTCAATTACAATGCATTGAACAATCTCTGCTTACTTTGAGGAAACACAACATGGGATCCCCAAGCACATGGACTAATGTTAAATCTCCATTTCTTCTCTTTGCTTATTTCCCACAATAACTCTTAACTCTGCAAACAGGAGCCATCTTCCTGGTTCATGGACCCTCCCTCTAGACTTATGGGAGGGGCCTGCAATGTCATGAAGGCCATTGAGTGTTGCCAGGGGCAGAAGTGATATAAAGTCCAGAGGAGTTCTGGGCACATCCCAGGTATTTATTTGGAGGAACTTTGGCTCCATGACAAAAAATACAATGAAGAAAAAACTCCCTCCAATTTCTTGTCCTCAGCCCCTGCCTCCTCCTGGTCCTATTCATTCAAGCTGTCCCCTAACCCACCTTCCTGCCCTTTGTCCTCAGCATCCCTGCCCTCAGCTTCCCCCCTTGAAACAAGTAATGCCTGCTATTTTCACTTCCACCCCTATCCCCCCTCTTATTAATGTCCCCTACGCCCACTATACTGTCCAGGAGCTCTACAAGCCCAACAAATCCTTTGTCCCCCACTGATGGCCCCTCTGCAGTCCCCTGACTGTCTAGCTCTCCTTCCTCACTCCTCCTCCTTACACACTTCTTGTGTTCCTCCTATCCCTTCCTTCTAGGCCTCTGGACTATAATCTCAACCCACTATCCAGTCCCTCCAGCTCAGACATGCCAAGTTCCAAGTCTCCTGCTGGGAACAGATGGAGTCCCTATGACTGGAAACTTTAGGGCTGCCAGGAATTCCCGGCACTGTTGATTTCCAGCCTACCTGGTGGGCCCATGGCAGGGAAAGGAAAACAAAAAACATACAGCCTGTGGGAAAGGGAAGGGGAAGGCCCATGGCAGGCAAGGGGAAAACAAAAAATACTCAGGCCCCCTTTTCCTCCACCAGCTCCTTGCTTGTCTCACTCCTGTCTATGTTGGGCCTCATCCCCAGAATTAATGCTCTTCGGATGCAGGGATGCCTTTAACCATTTTATTTTCTAGGCAGGCTGGTCCTTTCCTGCATGAGCCTTTGCACATTTGACTGGCCTCTCCGTGGGAAGTGGTCCATGACCACAAGGCAAATTTGGAGAAGATAGAGAAGAGTGTGGAGTGGAAAGCAGCTCACCTATTGAGGAGGGCAGGGGCTAGATAAAATGAGTCAGAACAGGGTGGGCCCTGAGCACTCACACAAAGCTCAGGCCCTGCTACTGATACATAGGGACTCCAGATGTTTTTTCTTTGTACATTTTGGTGTGTTTCCTCCCAGACTCTATTTGTCTTCTCTAGGATTCTAGAACCATGCCAGGGACTGCATGTTCTAGAGAAATATCTCCTGCAAAATGGGGGTGGAGCATCCTACCCAGATGATAGTAGCAGATAACAGACCAGCTCGTGTGGAGACTTTCTTTGAGACAAACCTAGCAGAGCAGAAGAGTAGGAATAGGGAAGTCTTTTTGATAAATTGTTGCTGGGTCAATTGGATACTTATACAAAGCTACATTCCTACATCACACTATACCCCCAAATCAATTTTTGTGGAACATAGATATCAATCTGAAAAGGGTAAATTCAAGAAATCTAGAAGTACTGTGCCCATGCACAGCTAATGTGCGTTTAACATGTGCTATGAAGGGTGAAATGTGCATCTAATGAAATAACATCAAAAACCAATCCATAATCCCTCAATAATTTTTCTTTCTTTTTTTTTTTTTTGTTTAAGTATTGATTTTATCAATAGACCTTCTTTTTCACCAGTTTAGATAGGAAGCCCCAGCCTTTGGTATAAATAACTTATTCCCATGACAAAATTTAAAGGGTCATTAGTGCTTGGGGCCAGTAGTGTTGTCTTTTGGTAAGGGGGTAGCTAGGGCCTCTTTACCCTCAGTAAGTGCTCTGGGCTGATGGATAAACACACTAAATTTAACACCCTGATTGTTTGCAGCTCTGACAAAAACCACTATTGGCAGTCATTGTGATGGCTTTCAGGGTGTCTCCTGTCCCAAAGATCGTTAATGAGTGGCTATTAATTTTCAAACTGGCCACTAGTCTCAAGGCACACTCAGAAGGCTGGTCTGGAACCACAATAATTTGCTTAATTAGCATAGCTGCCCTTTCTCTCTCCCCAGGTTCTCCTAAGGTATCTAGAATGGACTGAAAATCTTTGACAGCAGATTCACAAGCAAACAACTCCTTGTCCTTCATAAATGTCTCTAGCTGAGGTAGAACCTGCCCCTTCCTCTCCTGCTCTGCTTATTCTGTGAGTACTTTTTCTTTGAAAATAAAGTGGCAGTCTCCATAGCTAAGGGCAGACACATATGTGATTAAAGTAGTAATGTCCAGATTTACTCTTCTGCACACATCAACCTTAATCTCTGTTGGAAACCCAACACTTGCCAGTATATTTTCTCCGTCTTCTCTGGTCACTTGCAGAACTTGAGGGCCCTCTTCATCTGATTCACTCTCACTGAGCTGGAGCTCTTCAGGGTGATCTAATAGAGAGTTGACTTCTACTATGTCTCCTCTCACAGATATGCCCATTTCTTTCAGCATTTCTGCCATGGGGCTGGAGACACTGTTGTAAAATGCAAAGATGATGTGAAGTTGCTATACTGCACTGGCTGCTGGTGACTCTGGAGGAAGTCTTCAGCCTCCTCAATGATGCTTTTGTCACCATACTGACCCCTGCCCAGCCAGATGTTATGCAGAGCTTCAGCTTTTTGGCCAATGGCTTTCACCCAAGTATGACCACCATTTGCAACCACATCCACCACAAGGGTCTGCTTCTCTCCCAAGGTATCTGTGTAAGCAAAAACATGAAGGACACTAACAACTTCTTCCAGGTTTTCTGCTGATTCCACAATGGCTTGCAGGTGTGTTAAATTAGTTCTCTGTGAATAGAATTCTTTAATAGCTACTTTCTCAGCTTCTCTTATTGGGTCTTTCCCTGGTTTTGGGATCAAGGTGATGTTTGCTTTGTAGAATGTGTTGGGTAATATTCCTTCTTTTTCTATATTTTGGAAAAGGTTTAGTAGTATAGGTACTAGTTCTTTAAATGTTTGGTAGAATTCTGACATAAAGCCATCTGGTCCTGGGCTTTTCTTTTTAGGGAGATTTTGTATAGTTGATGCTATTTCAGAACTTGATATAGGCCTGTTCAACATT
>CAUYPK010144651.1:0-40541 GCA_963574355.1 Loris lydekkerianus
TAACTTCTTGTGGTCCTTTAAGTTATCATCTCCACTGGAGGCGGGGGTGATGAAGAAAAAAACAACCCACTTTGTAGAAGGTGGAGATGCTGGTAACAGGGAAGACCAAATCAATAGGCTTATTAGAAGAATGAACTAAGGCAGTGGTTCTCAACCTTCCTAATTCCACGATGTATTTTTATTGTTAAA
Organism: Loris lydekkerianus; assembly: GCA_963574355.1. Classification (NCBI taxonomy): domain Eukaryota; kingdom Metazoa; phylum Chordata; class Mammalia; order Primates; family Lorisidae; genus Loris; species Loris lydekkerianus. The sequence goes on from CAUYPK010144651.1 coordinate 190, forward strand.
AAGGGTCGCGACCCACAAGTTGAGAACCGCTGAACTAAGGTGTCTGCCCTGAGTGTTTTTGTAAGCTGGTCAGTTAATAAACAGTGACTGATTTCAAATTGGAAAAAAAAAAAAAAGATTCTTAGGCCAGATGCAGTGGCTCATGCCTGAAATCCCAGTACTCTGGGATGTTGAGGTGGGTGGATTGCTTGAGCTCAAGAGTTGGAGACCAGACTAAGCAAGAGCGAGACTCTATCTCTAAAAGAAAAAGAAAAAGAAAAATAGCCAGGCACTGTGGCATCCTTCTGTAGTGCCAGCTACTTGGGAGGCTGAGGCAAGAGGATCTCTTGAGCCCAAGAATTTGAGATTGCCATGAGCCATGATGCCACAGCACTGTACCAAGAGTGACAAAGACTATCAAAAATGAAATTCTTTTATTAAAACAAATATGGGTATCAAATGGGTTTTAGATGATGCTAACGGTCTAAGTTTCAAAGATAACAGGGAAAATGACCATGTCTGAAACACTTAGAAAGGTGTGGTATATAAATACTTGTAAACTGATAGGTACTTAGAATAATGACATAATGTAAAATTCAGTCTTCATGGTAAAAATACCATTTTTGAAAGGTAAAAGTAACCTGCAATTAAAGGGAATAAATTATGTATAAGCACAAATTGTACTGTCAGAATTTAGAGATCAAATGCCCTGCAAATTATTTCATGAGTAATACATAATCTTGAATATTCAGTCATTAAACTATGTCAAAAATAATAAGAGGCATGGCGCCTGTGGCTCAAGCTGCTAAGGCACCAACCACATACACCTGAGCTGGCGGGTTCAAATCCACCCGGGGCTTAATTATTTCTAGCTTTTGATTTAAAGTGAGAAATGTGCAATTCTTCCTTTTACTTGAATACTTAAAGGCAATTGTGGCATTATCTATTGGTCTGATTGCAATATTATTATCTCAGGGAATAGGAAGGGCTGAGGAGAGAGAGAGATGGGGGAATGGCCATTGAGTGGAGCAGCCAGAACACACACAACATGTATTGATTAAATTTGCCATCAATTACAATAGTAATGTCAAAGATCACAGATCACCATAACAGATAAGATAATAATAATAATGGGAAAGTTTGAATCAAAACTATTTTGAGATGTCACCTAACCTCAGTAAGAATGGTTCATATCCTAAGGTCTCAAAGCAACAGACACTGGCGTGGATGTGGAGAGAAGGGAACACTCATACACTACTGGTGGGTATACTGCAAACTAGTTCTGCCTCTACACAAAGAATTATGGAGATTCCTCAAAGAACTAAAAGTAGACTTACCATTTGATGCTGCAATCCCACTACTAGGATCTCTTGTAAGATCCTAGAAAGAAAAAGAAAAAGACATTTTATCATAAAGACATTTGCACTTGAATGTTTATAGCAGCCCAATTCATAACTGCAAAGATGTGGAAACAACACTAGTGCCCTTCAAAACATGAATGGATTAATAGACTGTGGTATATGTATTCCATGGAAAGCCATAGAAAAAGTTGGAAATTTCTATATTTTTTTGTAATAACCTGGATGGAATGGTAGACCTTTTTCCTAAGCAAAGTATCATAAGAATGGAAAAACAAACATCATAGTGTCCACTACTAAATTTGAACTAGTAGAGTAACACCTACATGCTCACATGAGAGAAAAACTCAATGAAATTCGGGTATGGGGGGTGGCGCCTGTGGCTCAGTGGGTAGGGCATCGGCTCCATATACTGAGGGTGGCGGGTTCAAGCCTGGCCTCCGCCAAACTGCAACAACAAAAAAATAGCCAGGCGTTGTAGTGAGTGCCTGTAGTCCCAGCTACTCGGAGGCTGAGGCAAGAGAATTGCCTAAGCCCAGGAGTTGGAGGTTGCTGTGAGCTGTGATGCTACAGCACTCTACTGAGGGCGATAAAGTGAGACTCTGTCTCTACAAAAAAAAAAAAGAAGAAGAAATTCAAGTAACGGGGAAGCGGGGAAGGGAATAGGTAAATTCCCACCCAACAGGTATATTGCACACTTCCTGGGTGAAGGACACACTTACAACTTGGACTTTAACCTTACAAAAGCTATCTATGTAACCTAATTGTATGTATCGCCATATGAATCTGAAATAAAAAAGAAAAAGTCTGGGATATTGCAAGAATTACCCAAATATGACATATAAAAGAATTGAGCACATGACGTGGAAGCAATTACACTAATAGATGTACTTGATGTAGGGTTGCCACAACCTTCCATTTGTAACAAGCACAGTATCCACGAAGCACAATAAAGCAAAGCTTAGTAAACCTGGGTATGACCATAATGGCAATTGTCCACAGTAGTTGAGTCTCAGCTAATTGCTAACAGTAGCAGAGTGACAGGATGGTACACTAGAGGTTTCAGCACTCAGTGGAGGCTCCAGTTTTTTGATGCCAGCCTGACAGGCAACCTTTCTACCTCTGGTCATACAACCTTTCTAATTCTGAACCGAACCAGAATCTTCTCTCTTTCGGGAATTGAGCTAATCCTTTAAGCACTTTATAGGTGACACCAGTGGTTCTCAACTGGGGCTGATTTTGCCCCTGTCCTCCAGTTCTCCCTGGGGACAGTTGGCAGTGTTTGGAGACACTTTGGTTATAACTGGTGAACAGGTGCTATTGGCATCTAGAGGTTAGAGGCCAAGAATGCTGCTGAACATCCTACCATGCACCGCGCAGCTGCCTACAGTAAAGTGGACTATTACAAAAGTCATCCACCTCAAACGTCAGTGATGGGAAGGCTGGGTTAGCATTGGCAGCCTTTAGGGATGGAGAGTTTGTAGTGGCAGAGGCAGCAGGCCCTTCTGCGTCAGGATCAACCTCTTTCCCTCCTTGGAGCCCTGTAAAGCTCAGATCACAAATAGGTCTCCTTGCCAGGGTGGTCCTCAGGGCAGTTACCCTTACTGGGCAGTGGCTGGCATAGCTCCTGCTTTCCAAAGTGGCCTATGGGCCATCCTGTCTGGTTTGTAGCTAGCAGAACTGTTGGCCCAACTGCCTGCATGGCCATTTGCAAGATGCACCAGGAGGTATGAAATAAAATAAACATACAAAAAACCCTTAAAATGACCTTCCCATTAGCCTACTAATTCCTTTTCTAGGAATAAAGCCAAAGTAAATAATTAGAGAAATACATAAAGTGTTACCTTTGTGGTCATCTTGTTTACAGCAGCAGTAAGACAGGAGGGTGATATTGTATTGTGATATATTCATATAACACTTGTGCCTTCAAGCTTGCATTCAGCTGCAGGGAACTAGAAATGTGACCACAGTGGCTTTGATAGAAGGAGTTGATTTATTGCTATAACAAGAAGCCCAGAAATAGGCAGCTCCTGGCTGATGCAGTAGCCAAGGGTGTCACTGAGAACCCAAGATGGCTGCTGTCCCTCCAGGTATAACTGTGGCTTTACAGAGGGCAAGAAAGAGAAGAGAGCAAAAAGGTATGAGTGAGTCTAAGTATTTTTATGAACTTATCTGAAGACCCATCCAGTGATTTCTGTTGGCCACAGTTGTATCTCATGGCCACACCTGGCTGCAAAGGAGTCTGGGAAAATAAGCAGTTTTGGCTTTCCATCTTCCAAGGAAATTAAGGAAGTAGGAGGTCATAAAACCAAATACTGCCAAGTAGCCAATCTGCTATGTTTGCCACAACAAAGCAGACTTTAAAAATTATTTAGTAATATAGAAAATTTCAGGCAATGTAAAGTTTAGTAAAAAAAGATACAAAATAAAGCACATAAAATTTTTTTCTAATGCTGTCCCATTTTGCCCAGGCTGGTCTTGAACTCTTGGCCTCAAGCAATCCTCCATCTTGGTCTCCCAAAGTGCTGGGATTACAGACATGAAACACTTCACCTGGCCTAATTTTTAAAACAAATGATGCCTTTACATTTGTATAGAAAAAATCTTGGAGAATATACATAAAATATTAATAGCAATTAAGTAATTATGAGGGGGTGACTATAGGATTATTTAAGCTGGCTGTCTGACTCTCTCTATATACACATACATTTTTAATAATGACCTTTTAAAACAAATGAAGTTTTGTTTTTCAGACCCCAAACTGAAAAACCTAAGGCCATACTCCTTTCCAGATTTTAGGACTGTTAGGCTTTGAGGTGGTGGCCCTCAACACAATCATTCCCAGGAGTTGGGGCAGTTGAAGGAGTGGCAGTCAACAACAGCAGTGGGATTCCAGGAGACCTTCTCCTGGGAGCCTCCTTGCGACAGGAAGGCTATGTAGACCGGTGTAATGAAAATATGTCAAACAGTTTATGAAACTAGTGTATGATGCCCCATGATCATATCGATGTGCACAGCTATGATTTAATAAAAAAAAAAAAAATAGGGTACAGGTGATTGCACTAATGTACACAGCTATGATTTAACAATTAAAAAAAAAGAACTTTACCCCTCTATCTGGGAGTGATGTGTTCCTACAGAAAGCTCTCCTGCTAGGCTGTTATCCCTCTATTGAGAGGGAGTGAGATTCTTCTTTCTCTGATGGGGAGAGGCCTTTGACTATGGAGAGCTGGAGCAAACCAGAGAGGAATCTCCAAGGCAGGGGTACAGAAATTTAAAGACTAGAGAGGAGACAGGTGATGGGTTGTCCTTCTGTCCTTGGCTGGGGCTGCCTTGATTACTGTTCACTTATTAGCAGTTTGACTTGGAAAGTTATAATAATATCAAAGCCCCGTGTGCCTCAGTTTCCTCTCTAAAAATGAAGATAATAATAACATCTTACTGACTTTGGTATGCTACTACCTAACAGGTACAATGTAAGGGTGCATCGCACACCACCTGGGGGCTCGACTACAAGTTGGACTCTATCTAACAAATGCAAACAATGTAACCTAATTGTTTGTACCCTTATATCAATCTGAAATAAAAAATAATAGGGTCTACCTTAGCATTGTTGTGAAAAATGGGCAAATTAATACACAGAAAGAGCCCAGCACAAGGTCTAGTTAGTGAAGTCAATAAAATGTCAAGTTCTATGAATATTGGATTTGGGAGCAGATCAAAAGAAATAAAGCACATAAAATGACAGGTAAATACAGCAAGTATGTCTCCCTCGGGATGTATGACACCTGCTTCATTCACCCCTGGGTTGGACAGAGGAGAAAATTAAGGTTCTGGAGAATAAAAAGGGAATTTCCAAATCCAGGTAGTAAATACAGGTTTCCTGCCTTCTAGCAAGGACCAGGATACACACGGCGAATATTTTGGAAAACTTACAAGTAAAAAGGGAAGTTGGCGAAGCACCTGGGGACAGGGGTCCCATACGGGAAAGGCTGAGAAGGCATTTGGCACCTCATGAATCCACTCATTTCTGTCCCTGGGGAAGGGGACATGAGGCTTCCCCCCAGCAATCTCTCAGCCTCAGGTAGATAACAGGTGTCCCTGAGCCATCTCAGTGTGGGTCTCTCCTGGAATGAAAGGAATGCTCCTTGCTGCACTTGGTCCCCTAAACAGTTGCTGACTTTTGTTCTACTATACTAATAAAGGAATCAATTCAACAAGAAGTTATAACAATCCTTTTGTTCTCCATATCCTGTTCTCCCAGGTTCAGCCTGGGCTAGCTGCCTGCACTGGCTTGAGTGATAGACAGCCCCAGAGCCCCACCACCTGGCCTTTCTCAGTGGCCAACGAGCCAGATAGAAAGCGAAATTCACCAGCCATTGGCATCAAAGGCGTTAAACTGATGTCACAGCTCCTGGACCACTGGAGACCATTTGGTGACAGGCTGACTTTGGAGGGAGACAGCTTTGGGGAAGCCTGGTTGGATCTCTCCCCTGTCCCTGTTCAGGGCTGATGACCATAGACCAGCCTCCTCTTGGGAGCCACGTGATATGTGGTTTGGGGGCTGCCACACACAGGATACTGCTCCTGGGTTGCTGGGCAGATCCTGAGGTTTGTTAGGCCAGGCCTGAGATGCTTTTGGTTTGGTGAATGGACATAAATGTAGTGTGAAACTGTTTTGAGCATTTTGTAAAGCTGGTCAGAAAGCCAATGTTTAACCAAAGTGAGGGTGTTAGGTTATCTAAGGTAGTTTGGCATTTGGCTGAAATTGCACCATCGGTGTGTGGTCCCATGGGTTAGCCCAGCCTTGTCACCAGTGCTGATTGGCTTTGATGACATCATTAGAATTCCTGAAATACTGGGAGGAAAAATAAGAGAGGTCCTTTATGGTGTGCATATATATGTAGGATTGTTATAACTTCTTGTTGAATTGATTCCTTTATTAGTATATAATGACATGCTTTGTCTTTTTTTTTTTTTTTTTTAACTATTTCTGTGGGGGTTTTTTGTTTTGTTTTGTTTTGAGAGAGTCTCACTTTGTCGCCCTTGGTAGTGCCACAGTGTCACAGCTCACAGCAACCTCAAACTCTTGGGCTTAAGCAATTCTCTTGCCTCAGCCCCCCAAGTAGCTGAGACTACAGGTGCCCTCCACAATGCCCAGCTATTTTGGGGTTGTAGTTGTCATTGTTGTTTAGCAGGCCCAGGCTGATTCAAACCCCCCAGCCCTGGTGTATGTGGCTGGCACCCTAGCCACTGAGCTATGGGTGCTGAGCCTACTGTTGCTGTTTTAAATTCTATTTTATCTGATACAAATATTATCTATTTCTATTGCCCTTTGATTTTCATTTATTGTTTACATTCCTTTACCTTTCATAATATTGTTTACATTCCTTTACCTTCAATCTGTAAGTGTCTTTACAAGTAAGGTAAGTGTCTTATAAACAGCATGTGGTTGGTTCATATTTTGTTTTATGCATTCTGCCAACCTGTATCTTTTAAGTGTAGCATTTAATCCATAGATGCTCAAGGTTTATATTGACATGAGAGGTTATATTCTTGTCATAATGTTAATTGTTGTCTAGTTGTTCTGTAGATTCTTTGTTTTCTTTATTCCCCTCAGCTTGTCTTTTTGCATTGGAGGGATTCTTTCCTGTTGCCCTTTCATTGCTTTCTCTTTGTCTCTCTCTCTCTTTCTTTTTTTGAGACAGAATCTCAAGCCATTGCCCTGGGTAGAGTGCTATGGTGTCACGGCTCACAGCAACCTCAAACTCTTGGGTTTAAGCGATTCTCTTGCCTCAGCCTCCCAAGTAGCTGGGACTACATGTGCTACACCCAGCTATTTTTGTTGTTGTTGTTGTTGTTGCAGTTGTTTGTTTTAGCTGGCCTGGTTGGGTTCAAACCCACCAGCCTCAGTGTATGTGGCCGTCACCCCAACTGAGCTATGGGCACTGCTCTGTCTTATTCTCTTAAGTAATTGTTTCATAAGACCTGTGAGTTTTATAGTGAATATTGACCTTTTGCTTCCTTATTTAGAACTTCTTTAAGCATTTCTTATATGGCCAGTCTAGTGGTGATGAATTCCTTTAGCATTTGCTTGTGTGGGAAAGACTTTATTTCTCCTTCTTTTATGAAGTTTATTCTGACAGGATATAAAATTCATGGTTGACATTTCTTTCTTTAAGCACCTTGAAAATCAGATTTCTATCTCTTCTGGCTTTTAAGTTTTTTTTTTTTTTTTTTGCTGAGAAGTCCACTGTTAGTTTGGGGTTTCTTTTATAGGGGATAAGATGCTTTTGTCTTGCTCATTTTTGAATTTTTTCTTTCACATTGACTTTAGACAATTTGATGACTGTAGGTTGTGGTGAAGTCCATTTAGCAATGTATTTTCCTGATGTACACTGATTTTTTTCTAAATTTCTAAATTTCTAAATTTCTTTCTAGGTGAGAATATTTTCATCAATTTTTCCTTAAGTTGGTTTTCTAAACTTTTTAGTTTTCTTCTCCTCTGGGAATACCAATGATTTGTAAGTTGCTTTATATAGTCCCATACTTCCTGAAGGTTTTGTTCATTCTGTTCCATTCTTTTTCTTTATTTTTGCCTGACTAGATTAATTCAAAAGACCTGTCTTCAAGTTCTGAGAATCTCTCTTCTGCTTGGTCTAGAGCAGTGGTTCTCAACCTTCCTAATGCCACAACCCTTTAATACAGTTCTTGTGGGTTGTATCCCACAGGTTGAGAACTGCTGGTTTATAGTCTATTGTTGAAGGTTTCAACTATATTTTTAATTTCTTCAATAAATTTTTCACTTTCAGAAGTTCTGTTTGTTTTTTTAAAGGTATCTATTTCTTGAAAAATTTCTTATTCATGTCCTGAATTGACTTTCTGATTTCTTTGTATTAGGTTTCATATTTCCCTTGGATCTCATTCAGCTTCTTTAAGATCAATAGGTTGAATTATTTATCTGGCATGTTGAAAATTTCATGTTGGATAGCATCTATTGCTAGAGAATTGGTATATTCCTTTGTGAGCATATACCAAAAAATCAGGCATAACTCCCTGATTTTTCATACTTCTACTATTATTACAGTGATTTCTTTGCAGAAACAATCACTTCTTATGTTTGAATTTACTTTGGTTTGGGCAGGACTTTTTTTCTCTCGAGGATGTGGGCTATGATGAGTGTTGGATAGGGCTGTTTGGCTTTGCTTCTGGGTGCGTTCAGTGGCAGAGGTTCTATATAATTTCCTTGGTTATAAATAGCCTTGGTGTGGTAGTTTTCTCAAATGCCAGTTGTAGTGGTGGTGTACCAGATGGGTCAGTGGGCTAATGGCCTCTAATGGAAGCCAGAGTGGCACAGGCAATGGTGGTAGCAGAGTTTTGAGAAACTTATGTTCTTTCTGGGTGCTGTGCATTTGTTGATATTGTAATGGGGTGCAAAGGTTGACCTCCAGGCCAGTTGGTGGCACTTGTAGGTGTGAGCCTGCCTACTCTTCTGGTGGCAGGAGGGTTTATACTTGTTCTTTGTTAAGCAGGAGAAATAGTCAGGTATCCCAGGGGATGGGTTGTGCCATGGAATGCTCAGTGATCCAGGTTTCATGACTCACCTCTGACATCGGGGGTGGATCCGGGCAGGACCAGGCTGGGCAAGCCTGCACTCAGGCCCCCCAATGGCAGATACAAGTGCCAGCCCCTACAGAGGTGGGGGGCAGTCTTTAGGCCTCCAGAGAAATACCTCCCAATAGGGAGCGGAGCAGGTGCTACTGTGCCAGAGACCTAGTGTATGGAAAGGGGGACAACTTCAGCTTTACAGCCTAGCAAGCAGTAGTGGGACCCACTTTGCTTTCATGCTCCAGACCTGGTGGGGCTTGCTCTCACAGTCTGACCTTCACAGCATATGGGAGCAGTCAGTTGAGTCATCTGCAATTTGGTCTTGGTCTGTGAAATTGCCCTAGTGTAAAACTCACTGTCTGAGACCAAAACCACTCCTCTCTCAGGCAAGTCTTCTGTTCCAGTCCCATGAAAGAGGGTGTAAAACTTGTGGGTGGGACCCACACCACACTCCTCCTTCAGTTCTGGCAGTGGGGGTCCCTCCCTGGCTCTAGCCCAGGTCACCAATCTCCAGCCTGAGACTACAAACCAGTGACTGCTGGCCTTGGCAGGTGCCTGTGAAGCCCTCTCTGAGCTAGAATAAGAAATGGTCTGCTACTGTCAGTGCCCAGGTCTGGGAGTGCATGTGGGAAACTTCCCAGTGCTGTTTCTTCCTGTAGTCTCCCAATTGTTCCTCAAGTCAGGTGCAGGACTTTGCAGAGTCAAGGAGCTCCCTGGTGGCCTGGATTGTCCAGCTCCCCAGTGGGAACGTATATCATGGGGATGGTCACTACCCTTTCACACACCAGGAATTCACTTACAGTTTTCCATCAGGCTCTGCCCACATAGGCTGTTGCATGCATTCCTTTCCCCATTATCCAGAGTTTTTTTTTGCTTTGATGTTGACCCCCTGTGTTTCTTCTTCGATATATAAGTTTACAGTGTGAATCTCTATACACCATTTTGCTATTTCCATGTGCGTAAGGCATGCTGATAAAACCTCTATTCTGCCATCTTGGGGGAGGGGACACCTAAATTTGGCTGTGAACTCTGGCTGTTCAGCTTGAGTGAGGCACACACAAGAGTGCACAGAGGGATGAGAAACATGATTTATCTGTTTACCTGGACATATTTGGCTGAAGTTAATTAATTAGTAGATAATGAAAAATATTTTTTCTGTTAAAACTTAATCCAAATTCTACCCTTAACTTTTTGGGAACCTTGTCATCCTTTTTTATTTTTTTAAATTTTTATTTTTGTTTTTAAAGATAGGGTCTCATTGTGTTGTCTATACTAGATTTGAACTACTCGGTTCAAGTGATCTTCCTGCCTCAGCCTCCCAAGTAGGTGGGACTATAGCAAGCATACTGCATCCAGTACTTGTCATTTTTTTCAAATACTCTTTCCCTAAGCCATTCAAACTACCCTAAAGAAAAGAAATCTAGCTAATTCATACTGGATAACCCAAAGGCAAGAATTTCACATGGTAGAATTTCAGGCTCCTATCACATCCTTTCTGCAGACCAAGGCAGGTGTGGTCACCTCTAGCTGGGATGAAGGTTGGATGTCCCTGTCTTCCACAGTATTCCGTCAGTCCAGGGCTCCCCCCCCGAAGGTGCCTCCTCCTTCAAACTGGTTTCCTTTCCCAGCACTGGCAAGAGCTCCAGGCCCTTCTGAGGCCCAGCTTCTGGACACACAGAAGAGAAGGCCTCTTCTTCTCTGGTCATGGTGGAGTCTGGATGTGGTATCTGATAACAGCAGCCATTTTTCAGGCAACTTAGGACAAAGTGACACAAACAATGAACAGAGTGGGGATGCACCTGGTCCTAGTTGCTGTGTGATCTTGCTCCCTCGCACTGTCTCAGGCCTTTCCTGCCACCTCAGTTTGTTCAAAGCCTCCCACGGTTCAAGGTTCAGCTAGAGTACTTCCTTTTCCATGTCACCTTCCCTGATCTCCTAGCAGAGGAGTCCTCTGAGCCTTCAGAGCATCTTAGACCCTCCACACAGATGTTCTCAGGATGTGCTTATATGTAGCCAGATCTGACACTTCTTGGTTCCACTGAGCTCTCCCCGAGGGCAGGGGCTGCTTAGCCCACCTTCCTCCTTTCTATATGACTGTATTTTACCCATCAACTCCATAGAGAGGAGAGTGAGAGGGAAGGAAAGCAGAGAGCGGGTGAGGGTGGCTGCTCCCAGGTATGCTGTTTGCTAACCTGGGAGAGCATACCCTAGTCACTGGGGGCCAGAACCTGGCTACTTGAGAAAGTGCCTGACTAGGGGATGGGCTCTTTCTTCTACCACTTCCACGCCACTCTTGTGCTTCAGACTCTGTCTGTGGGCCTTGGGCTGGCACACTGAGGTGTGTCCCATCCTCTGCAGCCCTAGCCGTAGCTGATGGGAGCTGACAGCCAGCCTAAAAACATGCAGCGGCCTGACGCCCCACTAATCTCCGCATCATCTGTGGGCAAGCGTTTCCAACAGAGGTGGAGGAGATGATAAAGGAGCAGTGTTTCTGTGAGCAGCACTTCTAGTGAAGCGTGTTTGCATGGTGATTTACATCAGCACGTTTTTAATATCCATAAACCCATGCCGGCGAGGATAGGAGCAGCCTTATGCCAAAGCTCCTGGCTTTGCAAATGGCTGGACTTAGGAGAGAGTGGCTGGTGAACAGGCAGGCGGCTGTCTTGTTGGCTGGCTTCCTCCGGCATGCTGTGTGCCAAACGCAATGTCCATACCACATGCCTGTGTGGGGTTTCCTGAAACCTTTGGACAAATTCTTCTGAGTTTGTCCCACACCTAGGAAAAGCCCTATTTGATTAGCCACTCTTGGAACTTGGTCTGAGAAGGCCTGTTTTCCTAGGGCAGAGTTGTTCATCACTCAGAGCTGAGCTAACAGCTTTCCACTGCTTGATTGATGGGGCAGTCAAAGGACCTTACTGCCCAGTGACAGTGGACATCCAAGGTGCTGCCCTCAGGACATGTCAGGCGTGGTGAGAGGGCCAGGAAAAATCCAGGAGGCAGCACTTAGTCCCTCAACCTTCTTATGAAGTTTCTAGAAATGTTCAGGAAGTAGAAGTTGCTATCAAGAATGATAAAACCGTGTCCCTTATCTCAAGGAGACGATTGAAAAAGTAAAGATCTCAATGAACCAGCTAGGAAAATAAAGGAAAAAATGAAGAGTGGGAATTTATAGGACAGTGAGTGGTATATGCAGAGTATAGCTACTTCCCTGAAGTCAGAGCGTGAGATGCCACTCTCACTGAGGTTATCAGACACGTGTGGAGACAGGGCCACTTGAAGGATGGGCCACTTTCCAATGTTGAGGTGGAACAGAGCTCAGTCACTGTGGATGGGCAGCAACAGCCCTTGGCCTGGTCTGAGGATGAAGTTTGGATTGGGAGAAGGGATGGTAATGATAAGCAAGGAGAATTCTTACCCCAAGAACACACCCAACACGGCTGTTAGTTCAAGAGAAGCAGCCTCTGCTTGTATGGTTTGATTCACTTTGGACATAAGAATCTTTCCTGTAACACTCAGGTAGGGTTAACCGAGTCCAGGCATTTTATTTATCCGTGTCTGGAGGGAGAAACTCTTTGATCCAAGATTTTACAAAGGCCACAAAGGGTGTAGTTGGGAGTTACTGAACATTCCACAGTGTGCTATGGGGTTAACACCCAATGGCTCAAAGTGAGTTTATGTCACCACCTAGACCTTCCTCTTTAAGGAACTGGTTGTGGCTTTTAGCTTGCAAGGCCTAGGAAAGAGCTCAGCTTTAGTGTGGGCAAGAGGCCTTGTCCTCTATTCTGCTGACCTTGTTGGTCTGTTCTGTGATAATCTGTGCCCAGAATGAAGCATCTGGGGGTGTTAGGCTACGTATGAGTTTTTGTAGATAACTTTTAAGCCTGTTAATGAGGTTATTTGGAGTTCCCTAAAAAATGGAGTGATCCCAAGGGAAAAAGTATTTAGGGTTTGGGCTGGGCTTTTCTGGGCCTCCAGATCACTCAGCAGTGCTTCCCCCAGGTGAATGATGCCCATTTCCTGTCTTCCACTCTGGGTTGTTGGGAAGGGAGGGAGTAGGTGAACGCTGCTTGCAGACTTCAACTTGAACACTGAGATAGTACTAGAAGGTACGGGGCTGGGAATAAAGGGGGGGGGGGAAGAGGAGGTTCTTTTCTGATTTTTTTCCAGGCACCTCTGGGGAGGTTGTTGATGGGGGAAGATCTGAGCTCCTAGAGAACTCCTAGGAGATTCTGTCCCCCAAGGGCAGGGTGACCCAAGAAATAGCTCTGTATTCTGATCCCTGGGGAGCACCAACATTAGCCAAAATGGAGAAATAAATACTGACACCATGATAATTGTTTTTGATAATTTGAACTGGAAAAATTTGGACTGGAAAAAGGCCCCTCAGTAATAGATTTTCACTGGCTCCGTCATTAGCTTCATTATTTTACATTTCCATACATGCTATACACACATTTCAAGAGGGTGATAATAATAATCTCCAGTATCTTTCACTATAAGAGTTTATCATGATGTGAATTGTGGTTTTACTTGTGTTCCGATATAGAAAAAGCATCTGATAAACTTCAGCATCCATTTGTGATGAAAACCCTCAGCAAACTTAGAATAGGAAGGAACTTTCTCAATCTGGTAAAGAGTACCTACAGGAAATACCCTACAGCTAACATTAAAATCCTATAAGTAGCATTATACTCAATGGTGAAATATTGACACTTTCCTCATAAGATTGGAATCAAGACAAGGATGTCCACTATCCACTACCACATCTTCTTTCAACATTGTACCAAAGGGCATACCCAGTGCAATAAGATACAACTGTCCCTTAGTATCCATGAGGGATTGATTCCAGAACCTCCACTATGTATATGAAAATCTACGGATGCTGAGGTTCTTTATATCAAACAGTGTTATATTTGCATATTACCTCTGCACACTATTCACATCCTCCCATCTAGGTTACTTAGAATACTGAACAGAATGTAAATGCTATGTAAATATAGTAGAACTTCCATAGTTGGCCTCCTCCCTACATTGAGAACTTCCTTAAGTTGACCTAATTTTCATAGACCGGACATGCACCACACGTACATGTCAGTACATAGGCCTAGTTCCTTACGTGGACTGCCTCCATACATTGAACAGTTTATTATAGCCCATGAGTGGTCATTTACAGAGGTTCTACTTAGTTGTAGTTCTACTTATGCTGTATTATTTAGGTAGGAAAGAAAGAAAAATGTTAACACATGTTCAGTATAGATACAACCATTATTTTAAAAAGAAAAATATTTTTGGCCTGCAGTTGGTGAATCCATGGATGCTGAACGAAGGGATACAAAGAGTGGACTATATAAGAATGGGAAAATGAGAAGAGACATTTTTATTTATAGATGAAATGATGGCATATGTAGAAAATCCAAAAAATCTACAAACTATTGACTAATTATAATTAACAAGTATATTAAGATCACTTAGTTCAAAGGCAATGTATATAAAATTATTTCTATGTCTATAACTAGCAACAAACAATTGGGAAAGTGAAATTTAAGCTATGATACTATATATAATTAAGTAAAAAAATGAAATACTTAGACTAAACTTAATTTAAGTTGTTTAAGAATGAAACATAACATGGTATTGAAAGAACTGAAAGAAGACCTAATGGAGAGATATTTCATGTTCATAAATGAGGTGAGATTGAGTGTGTTCAGGGTGGTATGGCTGTAGACCATGTCCATGGACTAGAAATTCAATGTTGTTAAGATGTGAATTTTTCCCAATTGATTTATAGATTTAGCTTAACCTAATCAACATCCTAGGAAATTTTTGAGGTGGATATTGACAAATTTGTTTGAAACTTTATATGGCAAAGCATAAGACCTGGAGTAGCCATGCAATTGCAAAGAATAAGAACAAATTTTGAGGATTTTCACTACCGTATTATAAGACTTACTATAAAGCTGCATGGTTGGGACAGTGTAGTATTGGCATAAAGACAGAAAAATAAAGTAATGAGACAGAATAGGAAGGCCCATTATATAGCTGCTTGATTTATAAGAAAGATCCCACTGCAATTCAGTGGGGGAAAGACAGTGTTCACAAAAATTGATGCTAAAGCAATTAGATATCTATGTGTAAAAAACTAGACACTGATTCCTGCTTCATACTATATAAAGGTTTATTCAAGATAGAACATGTTCTCAGTGTGAAAGATTAAGCAATAAGGCTTTTTAGAAGAAAAGGGAGGAAAATATTTTCATGAACCTACGATGAGAAAAGATTCTTTAAATAGGACAGAAAAAGCACAAGAAAGCATATCTTAAAAAATTTTTTTTTTAAAAAGCAAATGGCAATTCACAGATTGGGGGATGATATTCACAATACATATTTCCAAAAAAGGATTACTAACTAGAATATATATAGAATCCTTTTAAATCAATAACAAAAGACAACCCAATTAAAAAAGTAATAACACTTGAACAGATAATTTCTCAAAAGAAGATATCCAAATGGCCATAAATATATGAAAAATTCTCAACATAATTATTCAGAGGGAGATATAAATTA
Organism: Loris lydekkerianus; assembly: GCA_963574355.1. Taxonomy (NCBI): domain Eukaryota; kingdom Metazoa; phylum Chordata; class Mammalia; order Primates; family Lorisidae; genus Loris; species Loris lydekkerianus. The sequence continues at coordinate 15,699 of CAUYPK010144651.1, forward strand.
AAACCCAAATGAGAAAACTCTGTGCACTCTTCCCCTGGCTAATAAATAAACAAGCAGAGTAACAATACTAGTAACTTGATAATACTAAGCGTGGACAGATTGTGTAGCAACTGGAGCCCTCCTTACCCTCCTTAGTATTACTTGGTTCCACCATTTGGAGATTTATTTGGTATTGTCTACAACTACTAAATATATTTCTACTTATGGCCAACAGTTTTACTCTGAGTTACATACCTAAGTAAATGGAGAGACTTTTCATGTCCAGATAAAGACAGGTATAAGAATGTTCATGACACCTTTTTTTCATAATAGTTCAAAACTCAAAAAATATAAATATACATCCATAAGAGAAAGGACAGATAAATCAGAATGTGTGCATACAATGGAATACTACACATCAATATGTACAACATGATTGAATCCCATAGACATTGTCTCATAGACATTTGTCTTGTGAAAGTCAAGAAACAGAAAAAATTGCCCTATAGCAATATGAGTCAAATAGTGTTTAGCTCTGGTGGGCCAGGGAGTATTGCCTGGGACCAGGCGTGAGAGCACTTTTGGAATGCTGGTAATGCTTTTTATCTTGATTTGGATGGTGGTTTCAATGTGTAGGCAAAAGTAAAAATTTACTGAACTCTACGCTTTTGATTTGTGCTTCTACTGTATATTATACTTTAATAAAGTGAGTGATACCTCAATAAAGTATATTTTTACAAAGGAAAAAGTTCATCATGCGAGTTAACCCTGTAATCCTTAAGTATGGGCTTTAGAGATCTAGGTTTGAATCTGATTCTACCACTCACTTGTCTGCATCAGCTTGAGAAAGTAACCCAACCTTTCTGGGTCTCTTTTTCCTCATCTAAAAATGGGGATAATAATATCTACCTAATAGAGTAATTTTGAGAAGCAAATTAGATACGTACTTAGTTCAACACTTGTCACATTGTTTTTTGTTTGTTTGTTTTCTTTTAAATAAGTTGTAGAGCAGATTTGCTCATTGACTTTTTATATGTGTTTTTTGGAGAAATGTCCACTCAAGTCCTTTGCCCATTTTTGAATCAGGTTGTTTGCTTTTTTTGTGAAGTGTTAGGAGTTCTCATTATATTTTGGATATTAATCTCAGATAAATGATTTGTAAGTATTTCTATTCTGTGGACTGCCTTCTTTACTCTACTGATACTGCCTTTTGATAAAATTTTGAAATTTTCATGACATCCAGTTTATTTATCTTTTCCTGTGTTGCCTATGCATTTGGCATCATATCCCAGAAATTGCTGTCAAATCCAATGTCATGAACCTTTTGCCCTATGTTTCTTGTAAGAGTTTTATATTCTTAGCTATTATGTAGATCTTTGATCCATTTTGAGTTAATTTCTTATATATGGCTGTTAGCTAAGCATCCAACTTCATTCTTTCGTATGTGGCTATCCAGTTTCTTAGCATCCTTTTAGAAAAGACCGTCCTTTCCAAAAGAATGATCTTGGCTCCCTTGTCAAATCACTGGATCATATCTTTAAGAGTTTATTTTTGGGCTCTCTATTCTATTCCATTGATCTCTGTGTCTGCCTTTATGTCAGTATCACACTGTTTTGATTACTGTAGCTTTATAGTAAGTTTTGAAATCACAAAGTGTTAGTCCTCTCACTCTGTTCTTTTTCAGGATTTTATGGGTTATCTGGGCTCCTTTGATATTCTATATGAATTTCAGGATGAATTTTTCTGTTTCTACCAAAAACCATTGAGATTTTATTAGGGATTGTATTGGATCTATAGAATCATTTTTGGTAATACTGACATCTTAACAATGTTAATTCTTCTAATATATGAACCCAGTGTACCTTCATTTATTTGTGTTTTATAAAGTGAAAGGTAATCTACAGAATGGCAGAAAATACCCTGGACTGATGACATCTGATTGGGAATGTCCAGTTGGGTAGGGGAAAGAGTGATGGAACCCTGCCACCACCACCCCCTATCATCCTCCCACCTACAAAGGGAAAAATAAGAAGCAGAGACCTCAGGCACTCCCGGGAGGTCTTGTCCTGACAGCTTCCTCCCGGAACAATGAGCTGACACTGGATAGTCTGCAATCACCCACCAGTTGCTCTTCCTGTACCAACTCAATCAGCTTATCAGGGAGGGGGTCTCTGGATGTGCAGATTCTGGTTGGACAATCTCAGAGTCCCTAAATGCATTCCAGCCCCCCAGGTTTGGAGCCGGTTGCTTTGGCTGCCTATTTTTAGAGGGATGTTAAATAAAAAAAAGATTGCCAACCAAGCTAGTTGGTTTCAATTTCCTTTGCCTAAAGATGTCATGGATTGTGTTTATGCTGGTGGTCTCCAATGCTGGGGTGGCTGCTTCCGCAAGCAGCTGCTGCAGTCACGTGCTTGTTGGGAGAGAAGGGGGTAACTGCCAGGGAATGTCTGCCTTGCACTACAGTTCATTCTTCTCTTTCCAGGGCTGATTTTAAGCTTTTATATCATGCTTCCCAAGTCTGTCTGCTCCCTGTTGGCTGCTGGAAACAGGGAAGAAAAGGACAGAGTGCCTACCCTCCAGGAGCTCCTAGTTGGGGGAGATGGGCATGCCTACATCACAAGCAATAGTAGGGGTGTGAGAGAATGGGATGGGGTCAGGGAGGCACCTGCCTCTAGAGATCTGGATGGAGCTCCTGAGCTGTAGACCTACAGCTGCCACTTACTGAACATCACTGTGCAAACAGGAGCTAATCCCTTAATCTCTAAAGGTCTCTGTTTTGACCCATGTAAGGTGGGAGAGACTATCTGTCCTAGCAATTCCACTGAGCCATTATGAGAGGCAGAATCAGCTGTGAAGATGCCTTGGGAGGGTCCAAAAGTAACTTAGGTACTGATGTTTACCGTGTCCTGTTTGCTACTGCCAGTGAGCAAGTTATCAGTTTGGTGTTGCACTGAAGAAACAATATCTTGAATTTCTCTGTTGCTCTGCATATACCCGGAGTCCTCCCAGAGGAGTGCTCTCATCACTCACACAGCCCTGCTGCACTTCAAGATGAGATGAGGCTGGGTACTGGTGGTGAGTGGGCCAGCTGTCCAGACAGCACCCTCCCGAGATCCATGGCATGTGAGTCTGCCCACAGGTTCTGACTTGATGGTGCCAACCACATGCTGGGAGCTGGGAGCTGGGAGCTGGAGGGGAAGGGGCTGTGCAGTGTGCAGAATAAGTCCTGGCTCATAACTGCTCTAATCCATAGTGGAGCCTGAGTTTGCTTTCCTCTGCCTTGCCCTGAGCCCTTGATGAGTATTAGAGAGTGTCCCTGCCCGGACGTAGCATTATTGGAGGAAGCTGGAGTTAGAGGGTCACAGGGTGAGCAGTACTCCTGTGGGTAGGGTGACGGCATAAGGACCGAGGTACCTGAGGGCTGGGAGGCGGGGCTGCAGTGCCTTCCCAGGATGCTGTTCTCCATGCCCCGGAACCCATCCTGGCTGCTCTGCCTCCCAATCCACTTTCTTTTCTCCTGGCCCTTCCTCTTTCCTTTCCCTTCCCCCTTTCCCCTCTTTTCCACTCTTTTTCTCCCTCTCCTCTCAACTTCAATTCTGCAAGTTACCCCAACTTTTCCAGTATACTGGTCCCCAGCATTTGGTCCCCAGATAGCCCTACAAACATCTCTTCTGATCTTCATTCACTGCAAGCGTTTTCTTTACGTAGTGAAGCTGATTTAAAATCCTAGCCTAAAACGTCAACATGTGGCTCTTCATTAATTGTCTTTGCACTTAGGAATTGGCTGCATTTTCCTGTTCTTCAGACACTGAGTAATTTTTTTTTTTTTTTTCATATCCTAGACATTTTGAGTATAGCATTGTAGAGGCACTGGATTCTATTATATTTTTGTTTTTTCTTTTTCACACAAGGTCTTGCTCTGTTGCCCAGACTGGAGTATAATGGCATCATCATAGCTCACTGCATCGTAGCTCCTGGGCTTAAATTCTCCCGACTCAGCCTTCCAGGTAGGTAGGTGCACATCACCATGTCCAGACAATTTTTTTATTTTTTGTAGAGACAGGGTCTCACTATTGCCCAGACCAGTTTTGAGATCCTAGGCTCAAGCCATTCTCCTGCCTCGCCCTTCCAAAGTGCTGGGATCACAGGCATGAGCTACTATGCCTGGCCTCTGGCCTCTGTTATATTCCTATAGAGAGTGTGGACTTTTTGTTTTAGCTGGTAGTTTGCTTGGGTGGATTCAAACTGCAAACTCTGTTTCTGGGGCAGCAATACAAATCTCAGCTCATTGTTTTTTGTCATTAGCTGGGTAGCTTTGAGCCTACTCTGTAAATGCACAGTTCAATAATCAGCCAGAAGTCTGAAGGATTTTATAATAGAATTCAGTGCTCCTCATCTTTAACTCTCTCTCTACTTTCTAGGATTACACTTTTACTTTCTAGCAGCTGAGGTTTCTCTGAGCTTTATTCTCTGTTTCTCTAAGCCAGAAAAACTATGGTTTTCTATAGAATATTAGTCACCTTACATGGTACTCACTATTCAGTATGTGCTCAAGATGCCTTTTAACTATCTGAAAGGTAAAAGCCATAAAAATGGGGAATACCCTGTGTCCAGATGTCAGCTCCCCTCTAAAATTTGCCTGTTTTTCTTCACTTTCTAGTTCCTTTAGATAGTTGTATTTTTTACTTTGTCTAACGTTAATAGTTATAACTGCTGGGAGGTTTGGTCCAATAATTTATTGGTCATATGAAAGCGGGACCTTTCCTTCTGTTTTTCTCTTTCACCATTTTTTAGAATGCAGCCTCCTTTGTCAAGACAACCTCATGGTTGCAAGATGGCTGCTGAAGCTTCACCCATCATGCCAACATTCCAGGCTAGAAGAAGAATGAAGGAGGAAGGGTAAAATGTGCTTTTCAGCTGCATCCGCCACCCTTTAAAATCTGCCCTAACAACTTTTATCTACATCTCATTGATCATAATTTATTGCAAGGTTATGAATAAAATGTAATTATTAAGCTGGGTGCATTGCTATTTTCAACAGAATTAGAGTTAGATTAGTAAGAAAGGAGGGACAATCCTCTCAGGAAGGTAGCTAGAAGCTATCCCGCTTCATAGTGATAATACTAACTGCTTATACCATTCCTGGAACACAGAGGGAGCTCCATAAATGTTGGTTTTAATATTGATTTATAAGTTCTATAGCAGACATATCCCAGAGCATGATGAAAACCCCAAAGAGGGATGTGCATCCCAGCTTGGAGTAGGAGGGTGTCTGGGAATACTTCCTGGAGGCTGTGACCCCTGAGCCAAATCTAAGACAACTGTTAACTAGGTGAGAGAGGAAAGGAGCCCAAGACAGGAGGAACAGCACTGAGTAAAGACTCAGAAGTAAGAAATTGCCTGTTGTGTGGAGGAATATATTAATATTCTGCCTGAAGAACAGAATGAAGGGGAGAGATAGTTAAGGACTAAGGCATAGAAAGGAGAGAGGATTTATCTCCAGTGTCCAAAAATATCCTCAGCAGAAGACATTTTTATGTGTGGTCAGGTGGCAGTTAAATTGGACACACACACACACACACACACACACACACACACACGTGTCTGAGATTTACAGGCCTTACTCCTTTACAGGAGTGAAGCCTGGTAGGAAGTGAGAGTGAGCCCTAGGACCTGAATGCTACAGATGGTCCCTCCCTGGGAGTGCAGGGCAGAGGTGGAACTGTGGGCTGGGTGGTCACTGTGGCCCCTGAGAGATCTGGACCTCCTATTCCCCGTAACTCTTCTCAAAGATAGCAGCTTTCAAAAACATGCTTGACAGGTTTGGTCAAACAGGAAGACAAGAGCTGATAGTGTGGGAAGGAGGCAGGCGGAGGAGCTCACTGCCTGGGCCTTTTCCAATCTCTTCTTCTCACCCTCACCCCAGCCCAGGTCTGGTCCTGGGTGCCCAGATCACCTTGGGTGTGGGCTTGGGGGGAGGGTACGCACTCAAGCCCCAAGTATGTGCCTCTGTACCTGGGAGGGGTCTATGGGCTCCCCTTTGCCTCTGCTCCCCCAACAAAGCATCCCCCATTTGGCTGGGTTCTCTTCTCCCAGCTTATTCTCTTCCTGCTGGACATTCCTTCTTGCTTTCCAGGCTGGAGTCCTGTCTCTTCTTGACTTCTGACATTTAGAGAGTCCTTATTTTGCTCCAAGTTCAGCTCTGCATTTAAAAAGATGTTTTAAAATTAAATTCAACTTGGGGGTAGGGTGGAGGAAGGGAAAGGGAGCGGAGAGGAGAAAGGGGGATTGGTGTGATCTCACCTAAAAAGCACAATGTAATGGTATATGGCACACTCCCTGGGTGAAGAGCTCAACTACAACTTGAACTTTACCTAACACAAGCAAATGATGTAACCTAATCATTTGTATCCTTATATTAATGTGAAATAAAAAATGTCTGATCCCAGAGGGGGCAGGCCTTCCTCTCCTACTGCGTCAGAAACCCCATGGGACAGTGCCATCTTTATCACACCCCAGCTGTGACTGCCTTGGGCTTGCTGGGAGGTGCTGGGGCTGGGAGCTAAGCTAAGGACAGTGTGACATGGCAGAGAGGAGATAATTCCAATTCCCAGCCTCCAGATTGAGGGAGAAATGTAAACACAGGCTGCTGAGCCAGCAGCCAGGGGGGGCCAGTGGTTTGGGCAGTGGGCACCCTGCTGGCTAGCCCTCCTGACAGAGCCTACCGTGCAGGAAGCTGGGTTTGATTTTTCTGCTTTTTCCCAGGTATATTGTGAGGAATCAGCTGTTTTGGCTGCTGAGTTCCTTGCAGACCATTCTTACCCTTAAGCAAACTTGAGTGGTGAACTTGGCCTGACTAATGAATGGGGTGGAGACTTGTGGTAAGTCACAGCCCACACCAGCCTGGACTCCATCCAATCCCAGTTCCATTTCTATGGGTGTCCTTCAATGAGTCACATGATTTCTCTGCAACTCAGTTTCCTCATCTGTAACATGGGAATTGTTTTAAAGCTAAATTCATACCAGTGTCTGATCTTTATTCATGATACAAATATTTTGTTGGGTACCACCTAAGTTCTAGGCACCCTTCTTGAGGATACAGCTGTGAACAAAACACACAGCAGAGGCTGTTCCTCTACTCAGAGCTGAGAATGAGGCTTCAGTGAGATAATATAGCTGAAACGCTTGACACTGGCCCTGGCACAGAGAAAACTCTCAGTAGTGGTTGTTATAATTAATCAATTTGAGCCAGTGCAGGCTGGGTCCATCTCCCATCCTCCCCATCCCTTCACATGGCTAACTTGTACCCAACTTCAGTGCCTAGATGTTCTCCCCTGTGAGAGGCCTTCCTGACTACCCAAGCTGGGTTCTCCCCCTGTACCTTCCCACTTCATTATGACACTGGTCACAGATAGTTTTCACAATGAGTTACCTGCTCTGTGCCCTGATCTGGCCGTGTGCTCCTCAGCCTAAGGCTGACTCTTGTTCCATCTCTGGTTCTTCAGGGTCTGGCCCATGTATGTGTGCATTGAATGTTTGTGGAATGAACAAATGATTGTGAGTCCTAACCATAACCCCTACCCTCATGACACTGTAGGTTATAAGAGAGTCAGGGAAGAAACTTTCTAGTCCATAACTTATGAAGAAATCACAGGACAGCAGTGTCCCAATTTCTGCATGTGTGGGTACATGATAACAATCACTGGCATTTATTTACAGTGTTTGTAATAGCCAGACCCTGTTAGGAGTTTTGTAGGTCAATTTAATCTTTTGCCTACCCCTATGAGGTAATAAGGATTATTTTTTCCATTTTACAGATAAGGAAAAGGAGGCCCAGAGTGGTCAGAGATCATGTCCAAGGTCACCTAATTAGTAAACTGAGTCAGGGCTCCCCTCAAGCCAATGCTTTCGGCACCCCACCCAATGATTTCTCATGCCTGTGTGTGCATGCAGACACGTGGGTATGCCTACATGTGGCTTGCGATAGGTGTCCTGGGTATCTCCTGGCATACTGGGTGACCTCTGACAGGCCCTAGAGCTGGGGGTTGTAGGAACAAGCTGTTGCTTTGGGTCCAAGTGACAGAGAAAGGTAGTCTAGAAGCATGTGCTTTCATGAAAATGATGAATAATAACCAGCGTGTTCTGAGAGGCTGTTGGCTTGCCTCTGGGTGGACCTGGTGACTTGTGGGCCGGTGCAGTGAAGAGTGCTGTGGGTCTGAGAGGCCGCAGACATAACACCTGGCTCGGCACGTTTATTTACTGGCTAGTTTTCACATTTTTCAGATTACATATCCACAGCCCCCTGAGAGACAGGATCTTTTGCTTCTCTCCAAACTGTTGATTCTGTTTGCTGCTTTTTCCCCAGATGTAGGCAAAATGAGTCTTAGGAAATCGGTGAATCCTTTTGGTCAGAAGGATCCCATTTTCTTTGTGAGTGTGTCAGGCACTCCTTTGTGTGTGCCTGCCTGGCTCTATGTGCTCCTGGAGTGGGGCGCTGGATTTGTTCCTTCTAAAGAAGCTTTCTCGATGCAAATTGTCATTTATTCATTCAATTAACATTCCCCAAGATCCTACTCTGTGCCAAGCCTTATGTTGGACATTACAAGCAAAATAGAGAATGAGACCTCTGCCCTGCCTTCAAGGAGCTGACAGTCTAATGGGAGAGTCAGATCAGGAAACAATGACAGCCCAGCATGGTGAGGGTCCTGCCTGGGGGCACACAGAGGGCACACCAGGAGGTAACTCCTAATGCAGTGGGGGCAGGTTCAGGCAGGGAAAGCTTCTTTGAGGAGGTGATAAGTGGGATGAGTTTGAAGAATGCATTTAAGATAGCCAGGGAAATAAAAGGAGGGAATGACTTAATGAATTGTAGAGATTATAAGCATCTGGCCTAAAGAAGAGTCCGGGGTGCTTAGGAAATGCTAAGCAGTTTGGTTTGGATGGGGGGGTTTGTGTGTGTATGTCCATGTATGTTCATGTATGTTTGTATGTATGCATTTGTCTGCTGGGCAATGTAGTGACTGAAGATTTCTATTTATATGTTTTCTACAAAGCATGATGCCTGAGAAACATTCAGTCATTCACATTTTAGTATGAAATAAGTAGCTACATATTTTTCAGGAAGAACCTTGGATTCTTGAATGACAATGAATGCTGACAGATGGGGCAGTCTACCCTGTTCAAAATTAGTCAAACTCCCTACTCTGTCACATTCCATGCAACTCTCAGAACCCTCCTTAAACCTGCTGCTCTTTTCAGCTGCGTCCCTTGTGAAGCATAACAATCCTGCTATCTGCCCTGTACTGTGGGAAGCTGAGAAACATGACTTTTGCCCCACACTTACCTCTGTTTAACCTTGGGGGACGGGAGGCAGGGACACTTCTGTAAAGAGGCATAGCTTGGGCAAGTGCCGGGGCCAGGGCTTGGCTCTGAGGGAATGCTGGTCAGACTGCTGGCCAGACCACCTAGCCCAGCCCCTGCTGTTCCTGTGCCCAGACCTTGTCCTGCTCCCAGCTGTGGCCTCCTTTTATTAACAGATGAAAACAACACACCAGCCCCTTCAGAGAGGGCTCCAACACTCAAACCACGTGAGCACCCTGGGGTGGGGTGGGATGGAAAGCACACTGTTTTGGTGAGAGAGGAAGGCACAAGGAAGAGCCATTGTCTTGGTTGGGTGTGTCCTGCCTGGGGAGGGCCTCGCGGTGGATGTTCCATGGCCTTGCCAGCTAGGCTGTGGAGCCCCAGGTCTGACCCACTGACTATTTGATTGGCCAACTGGCTGACTGCCTGGGAGACCAGGCTGCAGCACATCTTCAGGGAAGATGGGGACTTGGGGTATACAGTCCCTTGGAAGTAGCAGAAATAAGACTTCTCGAAAGTGGCACAGTCTCTGTCAGGACCTCAAGCTTTGAACTTCTGTGCTGGTGAGCTCCTCTCTCAGAGCTGAGCTGACCTTCTGAGGGGTCTGAGACTCAAGGCCAGGCCTTGAGTTGCTGAGGGTATAGCCCTGAGGGGAGAACTGGGGAGAGAATGTTCCCAACCATGCTGGGTGGCCCTCGCTGAGACACAGTGGAGGAGTCATTGTCGAGTGGAACTGCTGAGCAGATCCATTGAGAAGCTGTACTTGGGACCCCACACCTTATAGGACACCTGCACCTACACTATCTCTTTTCAGCCTAGAACAAGTCCAGATCCTGTATTGGGAATTAAGTTATTTAAAAAGAGAACTTTCCCAGGGTCACAATGAGGAACTGGTGGAGGCAGGTTTTGAATCAAGCCTTAAGCTTATTCCCACCCCACATATGCAGTATTTACTTCTGAAGGTCATCTACAAGGTGCTGGGCTTGAAAGCCTGTTGGGCCACTTTTATGCAGAGTGAACTTGGGCAGATTTCTTAACTTCTCTGTGCCTCAGATTCCTCATCTGTGCATGTTAATGACAGCACTTCCCCAGAGGATCCTGGTGAGGACCAAATAGGTCACAGACACATGGCACTGTGACAGGTCACCAGGTGGTGGCCGCCATGGCTGTCAGAACTGCTGAGTTTGTGCTGCAGATGAGCATGTTGGTGTGGATGTGATCTGAGCACCCAGTGCTCGGGACTGAAGGATGTGATAAGCCTGGGCTCTTGGGCCTCCCAAGGGTCCCTTTTTCTTTAAATCCCAAGAAGTGACTTAGACACCAGGCTCCGTAAGCTACTTCTCGGCAGTTGCTCTCGTGTGGGGAACAGGGAAGGAGAGCTGCTGCATCACTGACCCGTGCTCGAGGCTGGGCATGGCTACGCAGCCTGCCAGGACCCTCTGGCCTGGAGAGGTCAAGAGTCACCAGGGGGGTTATTTTGAAGAGGTGGACCTAATCTAGTTCACGTTAATGGAATATTCTCTGACATTTTTGTGGTGGAGGAGCATGGTCTCAGACCTACAGTAGTGTGACAATGGGTGGCCAGACATCTTAGGGGCCAGGACACCCCTAGTTATGCATGTTGTCCCAGAGTAATTACTGGCAGTGCCCTCTTTCATGGCTAAAAGTGTCTTGGTTTGCTTAATAGATTATATGCTCATCCTAATGAGAGCTGCAGGCCAGGCTTTCTGCACCTGAGCTGGCTACTCCCTGAGTGTGGGTGGGCTAGAGAAAGCCACCTTCTTCCCTGGCAAGGCCTGCTACTGTGGGGTTAGCAGGATCCAGTTGGGTGGGGTCAATCCAGGAGACCTCCATAAAAAGGCACAGTCCTTGGGATCCTCAGCTGCAAAGCCCCGACTCTGAGAGGGTAAGTGGGGAAGCGGGAGGACGGCCTTGAGTTCAGTCCAGCTGGCAGCATGGAGGCCTGGGCCGCAGCCAGAGACCCACTGCCTTGTCACCTGGGTAGGAGGTGGGGAGATTTTACCTCAAAGACAGATAAGATGTTGGTCTGGCTTAACTTTTTCATTTTCTTGATAATAAGAATAGTAATAATGACTGCCTTTAACTGAGCCCCAGCTAAGTGCCAGGTGTGTATGTGTGAAATATTTCTATAGTTTACATATTATATAGTATTATATATACACACACATACATAAAATACATGTACACACGCTTCTTAAAGTAGCCAAGATGCTGAGCGAGACACAAAGAAGGGACGAGACACTGTTTATGTCACACCACTAGTAAGTAGCAGGACCAGCATTTGGACCTAGCCCTGTCTGACTTTGGAGCCAGTGTCCTTCACCTTCCACCACCATCCTCTGTGCATCAGGGTCCAGCATGCTGGGTGCACAACCCCACGGCCTGGGCTGGGCTTGGACGGTCAGGAGGCAGGGGAGGACCAGCTTGCTGGGGACCTTTCTGTCCCTGTTTGTCCCTTGCCCTCCAGGCCAGGTCTGCCAGGGAAAGGCCATGCTTGAGGCCACATGGGGAGTTGCTAAGCTGTCTTTCATCTGGCCCTGCAGTTATTTGTTCAGCATGCAGTGCAAATTTCCCTGTCTCAAGACATGGAATCTGGTACAGCTTTGCCTGGATCAATGTCCAACCCCTTTCAAGTTCTGGAGAAAGTTACTCCTCTCCAAAGTTCAGACCTGCCAGACTCAATAACTCCACAAAAATGCTTGGATGAAAATTGCTCCAAGCAATCCCAGCGGAAAGCCAGCACCTCACCCCTCGTTTAAAGTTATGATCCTTATCATAATTAATTCAATAAAGAAGTAATGTGCTTCAACCTAGGCAGAGAGAATAATTTTCTGTCCTGACTGGTATAAACTTTCAACTGGGGACATTTAAACTCTGGGTCTGAGCTCTCACAGCAAGTAATAAATTGCAGACCCCGGCAGGACTGCAGAACCCCAGTTTAAACTGCGGTAAATAGGCCGCTATTGAAGAGAGGAAGATTTGGATTCAGGCAGGCAGCTCCAATAAATAGCAGAGCATTGTTTATAAACCCTGCAGTCCCGGCTGGCCTCCTCCTTGAGACAGGCAGTAGCGTTTGCTTGTTGAAAGCACCAGAGCGTTTGATCCTCGCACTCAGAGGACCCACCTTGAGTCTTGAATTTAAAATCTGTTTCCTTCTGTAATTGAAAGGTAGGATTATCCTGACTTCTAAACAGACTAATGGGTTCTCTAGTGGAGATACTGACTTGGAACAAGCCAGCCAATCTCAGAGTTGCCTTTCCTATGCTTTCCGCAGACGTTGCAGTGATTAGAAGTTGTTCATTCTGGGTTTGTTTTGGACACATTCAGAGTGATGAAGCTCCTGTATTGTCTCAGAAGTCCATTAGGTTTATAGAAATTGCAAGTTTAGCAATCAGAGTCTTTGGAAACAAGTTAAAATGGAAGGAACGTCAGTTTCAATCAAAACAACTTTCATATTGCATATTATGAGAAGAGATAAATTAAACATCCATTGTTTTGTGCAAATAATTCAATGATAGAGGAGGCAGGGTTCTTTAAAGTGATTAAATTTGGGAACATCAAGGCAGTTGTCAGAATCATATTCTTTCGTTCCTGGCTTAAGATTTTGGATACCTCCTTTGTGAACCGACAGCAAGCACGCATTCCAAAACTCAAGAGAACCTTTCTCTTCAATTTCGTGGGGTTGAAAACAATTGTGTTATCAGCCGACATTCCACTCTGTGGCCTTGGGCTCGTGCAGAGACGCACTGTGACAAGGCTCACTGCAGTGTTAACCATCCAAACCGCACTGGGCTTGCAGAGCGCTATATCCAAAACAAATAGCCAATTCTGGAGAAGTGATTGAGAATATTCATGGATGTTATTCATCAAAATGCACAAAGGACACAGACTAGGCAGCCCACACCCCTTTATGTATCATAAAAAATCTGAAGGGCTGCCCCAAGGGAGGGAGTAGGAGCAATCCTTTGAAACTTAGATGAGGAGGAGAGCCCAGGAGAGAGGATGGGTCAGCTATCAAACATGTCAGGTCTGGGTACCACCCCTTGCATCCTTTTTGGGGTATGGAGAAATATACATTAATATATAGATAAATAAAATAATAATAATTGTGTGGCACATATATCAGTCATTTTCTATGGATTTGTAAAGAAGATGCATAATTTTTCTGTGTGTGCCTTTCCCTGTATTTGTGTCACCTTGTTGAGTCACAAAGTATAAAAATTGAAGCTGATATTATTTCAGCTCTTGACATGGCCAAATATTTCCCATGATGGGTGACTCTGAGTCTTTTCTTTCTAGTCATTTTTTGTATAGGAGAAAGACATCCACTTTATAATTTGTAATGCTGGATACACAATTTTAAAAAAGAAAACAAAGCCCAACAATAAATGAATACCCCAGGCTTTTGTTAATCGCCAAGTTCTGTTTCTAAGCACTCCGTTTAGAACACTCCTGACCCTTGGTGTTGTCTGTCTGGGGTGAGAGATGGAAGGGACTTCTCTGAGTCCTCTAAATGGCTCTGATGTCAATGGTGTCTGTGGGGTCTGCTTCCCCCACATGAGAAGTGATCTTTAAGACTTCCTGGAGCTTAATCTTTCAAACCTAGGTCAGTACTGCTCAGTGATTTCAAACAGACCCAGTAACGTGGCTGACCCTGGCACAAAACAGGGCACCCTGGGATGAAAGTGCACGTCAGAGCCGCAGCTGAAATCCAGAAAGCTGGGGCTTCGTAGTGTGCGTGAGCATTTGAGCCAGTACGTTTGACCAACGTTCACAACCCCCGCCTGCACCCCCTTCCACCCCCCAATCCCTCTTGGATTGATTAAATTGGCTCAAGATGACACCAATAATTGGCTCAAGATGGGGCTTCGACAGGCCCAATGATCCATATCTTCGCATTCCCTAAAATCAGTCCTTTCAGCTCTGTGTTGGATTTAGGATGGTTTACATTGGCTCCGTCACAAACATTTTAATAAAGTCCCAGAGAAACCGCAAACGGGTGACATCATTGAATGGTGTTAAAAAAAAAAAAAAAAAGTCGCATTTTGTAAAAGAGAGGCTGCACCTCCTGAGTGTGATCAGGGTCTGCCCTCCGCATTTGGTCATTCAATAATCATCTGCTGTAATTAGGACCATAATATTTAAAATGGGGTGCGGCAGCAGGGTGGCCAGGAGAGGACATTAGCTATTAAGTGAAAAACAAATATGAATATTTTGACATAAAGTAGCCAAGAAGATGAAGGACTGTAGGGTGGGTATGTGGCCCCAGGGCTGAGGGGCTCGAAGCCTGGACTTGGGCGGAGGCATTTTGGAGCATTCATGTAAGGACAGCCCCCTTGTCCCCTGTCCCAGGACACAGAGACAGTATGGGGGGCCTGGAGCCAAGGAATCAAGGCTTGAGGGGGAACTGGTCAGAGCCCAGGAATTCCCATTAAGAGGGTTTCTTGGTGAAGGGTAGGCTGTAGGGAATTTTCATTTGCTTCTCTGTTCTTACTATTCCGTTTACTTACTCTGAACTTTCTCTAAGAATTTGCATTAACTTTATAATCAGGAAAGAAAACCCCAGCTAATCTTTCAAAAATTAATGTAGCAATTTTTATTATATCCAAAGATTATAATTACATGTTGGACTGACAATGTCTGGAATAAGACATACTATTAATGTTAATAGTTGGGTCTCTCTGAATGGTAGAACTAGGGAAGCTTTTTGTCTTTTATTCTTCTGTGAATTATTTTTTATAATAGATTAAAAATATCAAAGGAAAAGGAAAATTGAAACCTCAAGAAAACTAATTCAATTCATTTGGACATAGATCAACATATATGTGTGTGTGTGTGTATATATGTCCTCTCTCCTGTGAAAAATACAAGGTGCTGTTTTAATTTTAGTATTGTATTGTATTTTTAAAATGCATTTCACTTGCATGATTATGAACTTACGAGAAGCAAGATATTTTCCAAGGGCAGGCTCCAGCTTCCCAGTTGAGGAAGGGACAGATGCTGATGTCTCTGCACGATGATGCTTCCTGTGTGTTCCTGTGTTGGGGCCCTCTGTGTGTTGGGATGCCGCTGTCTGAGGTGAGTTGGTGTGCTGGTGGGACCCCAACCCATATTGCTCCCTCAGAATGGGCTGGTGTGTTTCATGTGTGTTTCCTTGCCAGCCAGCAGGGCTGAAGTCATGTTGTAGATTTAGAATAATCGGTCTATTATGCCCATCACAATTAATTGACTTTTCTGGGACTCGGGGTCTATCTGATGCCAGAACCTACGTTGATCACTTTTTCTGGTGAGAGATTTCAGAATTGTTTTGTTTCATTTTCTTTATAAACGTATCAGCATTTTATGATTCACACGAAAAAGGGTACCTGGGGGCCTTAGGGTTCGTATAAAAAGAAAGAAAGAGTAAAACATCGATTACATGATGTGTGTGAGACGCTGCTTTTTTTGTTTGTTTTTAAACAATTCATCTTTTAAAAGCTGGATCTGGCCATGACTGCTTGCTGGTGCCTCACCTTATTTCACCGAATGGAGATTAGGGACATGAAAAATACCAACACGTATTAACTAAATGCACCTGATATGAAAATTAGACCCTGTTTCTCATGGTGAATAAATGCATGAACAAGTTTGCATGTTGTAAATTCACTCCTTTGACTCCAATTTGACCCCGAAACATTGCTGGGGTTATTCTCTTCTTCTTTTCTCCTAGCCTAGTTTTTTTTCTTGAAGAGAGAATAGGAAGTAGAATGGAATGAGACGTAGATCAGATCCCTTTTTTATTTCTTACTGTGTGACCACAGGCAGGTTGCAAGGACCACAGCTTCTCTTGTGTACAAAATGGAAAGTGTCTCCATTGCTAAGAGTGATTTAAAAATTCTGTGACATAGGAACCCAGACTATGTTTTGGCCAGGCCGATGAGGATGGTGAAATTTCTGTATATAAGAGCCTTGGACGAGGGGTGAAGGGGACTGTGGCTTTAGTCACAGCTGATTCGCTTTGGGAGAGCCATGTCCTCTCTCTGGAACTCAGTTTCCCACTTCTAGGGGAGGCTGAAGTGTGGAGTGTGTGGAATAGTTAGAGCCTGGATCAGCAGCCCTGCTGCCCAGGCTCTCATCCTGCCGTTGACCTTGGGCTGTTTCATGTACTGTGAATTTCCTTCTGTGTGAAATGGGGGCCTTGTGAAAATTGTTTGAAAACCCTTGCTGCAATGCATCAAGTGTGGTAAGCACTGTTTGAGTGTCAGCTTCTGCCATTATTCTTACAATGATGTTCTCCCTTCTGGCTCTGTTGGTTTTTTCTTTTCTTTTTTTTATTTCTACTTCCTCTGCCCTCAGATTTTCAGGGACAGGCTGATTTTTATTTTATTCTTCAACATTAAGGTAACTGCAAACATATTGTTAAAAGAAAATAAAAGGTACTTCCCAGGCTTTAGTCTGCAATAACTTAAAGAAAAGGACCCACAAAAAAAAAAAAAAAAAAAAAAAATCAAGGACCCAGCACTGTCTTGATTCTGTACAAATGTTCCCCTCCTTCAAAGAGGCAAGAAGGCGAGTCCTGCCAAATCTGATTGTGCAGACCCGAAGGATCTGATCGCCCGTCACTAAGGCTACTAATCAAATTTCCATCCAATATGCTCACGCAGGATTTCCTGATCAAACACTTAAGCCTGCCCCCCCATTAGCTAACATGTTTTATATGCAGAGGGGTCATCAAAAGTGTAATTGCCTTAAAGAAACTTAATCCCACATTCTTGTCAACTCGAAGATAGCTAATAATGCTCATAGCTGATATTTTTCCAGCATCAAGAGTGCACCAGAAGTTAGGATCTTGTTCTTAATTTTCCCTCACAGCAGATATTGATACCTAGGTGTACGACTATCTTTCATGGGCCAGGTAAAAAGGTGAATTTTCTCTAAATTTTACAGGCTTTTCTGGGAAAATACACTGCTACCACACAATGCCAACAGACTGGAATAGGCCAGAGGATCCAAGCCCAAAGGCTTTTCCTAGTCGATGTAATATTATTTTGGCCTCCAAGTTCCAACCTTATGTGTGAGTCCTGATGAGGATTCTGAACCCATTTTGCCTTTAAACCCCTTCGGCCAGCTCACATTTTGGAGTGCCTGCAGAAGGGGTTTGCGAGGTGCCTGAAGAGAAAATCCCTCATAAAGTGAAACTATAGCGCAAGAAAGGGATTATGTGATTGTTACATTTAATGTTAGTTATTATCTTTAATAAAGGAAATTAAAAATATTATGTGCCTGATATTGATATATTAATGAGGATATATTCTAAATATATCATGTGCCTGATGTTTCAGTATTTTGCTATGCTTTATAGCTTTCAATATTCCCACTTGGTCAGTTTATCAGGGAATTTTTTTTTTTTTAATTGACGTGGTTTATGTTTTGTTCTTATTTCAAAAAGGTGTTTTTCATATTTGAGGCAGGTTTTTGGTTTTCTTTTCCAAATAATCTCTATGTGCAAATATGTTCCAGGTTATCTTTGCTATGTTTTTTTCTTTTCTCCTTTTGTTAACAGGTTGAAACTAGCTCTGGCTCGAGAAGCTGTCCTGCTTGCCGTGTCCATGTGCCCACATGTACATGTGTTTGCTCACACACGTGTGCTTGCGCACACACACCCACACAGACGTATCAGTGATGCCTCGTTGGGACTTGTGGTTTGAATGAGAAGTGGCCCCAGTCAGGGGGGAACAAGTAGGTCAGGAAATTTAACCCGACTCTCCCAACCCCCGTCATCATTGGCAGGGTCTGGAAAGGCTAGCTTTGTCAGGACTCAAGGATCCTTGGTGTCTGAGTGGCAAAACCGATTTGAGGTCCTGTCTGTTCTGTCCTAACATTTGCCCCAGACTCCTTCAACCGGCACTAACTCCTCCCTGCTTCTGTGCTGAGAGCCTCTGTGTGGGTGATTGCCCCTGACTCCACTCCCGGGTAAGGTCAGGGGTCATCTGCATGGATGTGTTCCACTGCTTTGGAAGGACAAAGAAAATGTGTTCCTTGTGTTTATAAGGGAAGAACAGAGCCTTTCACAAGGGTCTGGAGAGACCAGTGTAAAATAGGCCCACGTAACAAAAAGATGAGTGAATGGTATAAGTTATAGTCACCTATGGAGGCCTGGGTGCATACCATGTGAGGGAGATAGGGGGTCACCCTTTTTTTTTTAAATTGTCATTTATTTATTTATTTCGCAATTTCTGGCCGGGGCTGGGTTTGAACCCGCCACCTCTGGCACATGGGGCCAGCGCCCTACCCCTTTGAGCCACAGGTGCTGCCCCGGGTTCACTCTTCTTAATAGATGAGAGATTAAGTAGCCTTTCAATGTCCCCCCCGGGACAAAACCCAGCCATGTCAGGCTCCAAAGCCCATATTCTGTCCACTACCACCCTTTCCCTCCCCTCAAAGAAACACTGTGCATTAGGACCCTGTGGAAGGAGCGTATGTGCACACACAGCCACACCTGGGACATGGCATTACCAGTGACTGCAGTGCTGCAGTGTCTGAAGCTGTGCAAACAGGGGTTGCACTTGTGAGAAAGAAGAATGTCCCTCCCCTGTGCTGAATGCCTCTGGATGGGACGCCCTGTGAGGAGGTCCTCCGACATGGTGGCATCAATCGCCCGGGGTGGTTCAGGGGGTGGCTTGGGAAGAGTGCTTCCCAAGTTCCCATCAGTATCTCTCTCACAAGCCAGCCTAAGTACAGCCGAAGTAAATAAACAAATAATTAAATAAATAAACTACAGTGTCAGTAAAATTCAGCATCCTTGCTGAGCAACTATAGCTGTAAGACAAATCTCCTAGCCACCTCCTTCTCCTCTGAGTAGATTTCTGCCTGATCCTGCTCTATCTAAATGTTGAGGTAGCCCTGCTAACATTGTCTAGAGCAACCATTTCAACTGTCTCATTTATTCAGTACAGTTACTGTGCATTTTGTCAGAACCTGATGTAGTAGCTGGACACAAAGCAGTGAATAAGACATGTTCCTGGACGCTCTTGGCTTTCAAGGAAGGTTAGACTGCTCAGGCCTGTCTTCAGCTTGAACTGTGGTCAAGAGAATCCCTGCATTTGTATTTTCAGCAAAGACATGGCCATGCCTTGAGCTACCATGAAAAAGCAATTCTTAGCTTGATTACAGAATAGAAGGGTACCTCTTTATTCTTCGAATTGGTTCATCTCAGGCTAGATGAGACAGAGGCAGAGAAATAGTTCATTTCTGATCTGCTTGGGTTCTTGTGGAAAATGGGTTGTTACTTGATTATACTGGATGATCCATGTCTGATCTGAGAAATTACTCAGCAATCTGATACTTTGCTAGCTTAAAAAATAGTTCCCAAAGAGCTAAATACAAAAGCCACTTTTTATGTTAGTGAGCCATAAGCTCAGTGAATATGCATGCTTAAAGAGCCCCTACAGGTTATGGAGGCCAGCCCTCCCATTTGACAAATAGAAATACTGAGCCCAGAGAGTGAAGGACTCACCCAATGTTGAAGTGAGAATTACCAGGCAGCAGATTACTAGTGTTTCTATTACTGGGCATTTTCCAGCAAATTTATTGCCACAACTAGAATGGTCTCAGTTACCCAGGCAGCCACAAAACTTGACACAACTCAGGAAGTAGTTCTAATGTCAAGAGTTTCACATATTTTTCAACTTTGTTTTACCAAAACGCATCTGCTGTTCAGAAACAGCCTCACGTCTTATAGGAGAAACATATCAAAAGGACAATGGGAATATTTTCTGTTTTTATAATGATGTCTGATCTTTTACCTTTGGGAGATTTGTGTTTAAACCAACCCAGCTTGCCAACTTTCCTTAAAGAAAAAGTCATTAAATTTCCAATTGGAAATTTGAGCATAAATGAGAGATTTCAAATGAAAACAGCAAGGAATCTGCAAAGGCATCTGATCCCGCATCATACTCCCAAATCTTCTTTAAATTAGCTCATGTCAAAAGGCTACGTGGAAAGACCTTTTCTTTTGTCTGATAAAGGAAAAATTGGAACAATATCACTTCGCTTTAGGATCCAGGCGATCATTTGGTTTCATTCCAAGAGAGTTTTTTTTTTTTAAACTTTAGTCTGTAACTGCACATGTGTATGACTTTAATCAGTTTCTCCCATAACTTTATTGCTATTTAAGCTATTGTCTTTACTGACCTTTCTAATTAGAAGGGTGGATCTGGTCTATGACAAAACATTTAGCTACACTGAGAGAGCAATAGCTTAGTGAATGTATGTGATATTGCTTTGCTAGAAGAAACTGAAAGCTCTTCTGAAAAGGCAGCTGGAGAGCAAGATGAGTTCATTGCCCCAGTGCCTCCTGAGGCTGTTCCTTATCAAAGCATGTGATTCCATATCAAAAAAACGTGACCATGGAGAAACACTTAAAGACCTACAACTCCGTTAGAAACTCCTTCAGTTTCACCCATTGCTTCCTTCTGGGATCTCAATGACCAAGATAAATCTTTACCAAGACTTACGCCCAGAATGCATTTTCAAGGGATGTCCTTCCAGAGTCACTCTGGCCTTCTACCTTGATGCCGTCTCTCATCCAACAGCAGCTGGGTCATGGATGTGTTTCTCTGATGCAGGCTCAAGTCAGAGGGGGAAGAGGTCTTACCGTCACAGACTTTCTGGGAACTAAGGCAGGCTAGGTTGCAGCTAAGCCCTTGGACTGTGTCAGAGACAGTTACATAGTATTTCCTGAGTCTGGGCTTCATTTTTCTCCACTTGTTCTATCAACAAACATTTACAAGCACCTACTTGGGGCTAGGTTCGTGTGAGAAAGCAGGCACCAAGCCATGGGCTCTCGTGGTTTGTTAGTAGACTCAAATATGCTCTTAGAAATGAGGAAATGGGGTGGGCTATCTTCTTTAGTTCTAGAAACCATCCAATGTCCTTTCCAGGACCATAGAGTCTTGTTTCTTCCCATCATGTCTGCCTTAGCATCTTAGAACATGATTAGGTGTTTGGTATTTTCGAATTAGTTGAAAAGTAATGAGAAAATATTCCTGACACTAAGGACATTCAGAGCAGAGCCAAAATTGTTAGCTAATTACAGGTTCTCTTTTCCAGAAAAGTCTTCCTTACACAAAGGGATACAGTGGGAAGTGGGGTGGAGCCCAATCCAAATCTTTGCTTTGCTTTCCTGTTAAGGTATCAATAAATCTGCCCTCTCCTGTCCTTCCTCCCTTTCTCCCTCTCCCCTCTCTCTCTTTCATTTCATTTTTTTTTTTTTTTTCTATTTTGTTTCAAGTACAGGACAATCACCTCTGGAAGAGATACATATAAACTTTTTCCAGAATGATTTTAAGCATGTTTTCCAAACAATATCTACCCAGGTTAACTGTGGCATCTGGGATTTTAGCTTTCAGCAGCCTGCCCAGTCCTTCCTGGACTCTTCCCTCCGCCCACATCTTCCACCTTCCTCCTCTTCTCCCTGCCCGCTCACTGCCCTGACCCCAGCTCTCTTCTACCTCCAACTCCCTTAGAAAACTTCCCTTCCCTCAAGAGTGTGGGAACTTTTCTGCCTTCTTCCCAGAGGCAGTTGGATTTGAAATAAGAGCCAAAGAGACAGTGTTTGGGCAACCTCCTGGTATTTATTTTTGAGCTCTCTCTATGGGGATGACAACAGAATTTTTGGTTGCTTCTCTGCCTTAAATTCCAAGTCCACAGGGACTATTTTCTTGGTACCCTAGCCATGTGGGGCATTGCCTTCTTTTCCTATGGTGGACCATGGCTTACCCAAAGATAAAGACTGCTGTGTTCATAGTTGTGTCCCCAGCACTCTGATCAAAGCAGGTGGCTGGAGAGGGCGCCGGGAGGAAGATGGGTTGGTGCACAGCGGCAGCCTTCCTCCCTGGAACTCACAGGCATCACATCAGGGTGTTCCACAACTATTTCCTACTTCTCTTCTTCTCTCTCTGTCTTTTTTTTTTTCACTTTGCTTTTCCAGTAACTAGTAAACCAGTGAATGAAATCCACATGGCTTTTAATTTGGGCAAGTTCAAAAATTTTTTCTGTAGCATGATCAATTTTCCAAATAGATTCATTGGTTCATGTTATTTTGGAAAAATGGGTATCGTTAGCTTACTGAGTATTAAGTTCTACTTGTAGCTATTAGGGCATGATTGTTAATGCCCCTCATTTTTTTTTTCTACTTAATATTTTTATTTCTGAGCAAGAAGTGTTAAAATCTCCCATTTTGATCATAGATTTCTTGCTTTCTCCTTTTGGTTTCTGTTCTTGCTTTATGTATTTTTAAGCTTTGTGTTAGCTGTGTGAAGATCAATGATTTTATATGCTCTAATGTTCATTTATCAGTATAAAATGTCCCTTCTTTTCCCTCTTACTGTGGTTCTTATTTTTCTTTTTTGGTCAAGCATCTCTATTTTCTGATACATACTAACACTTTTATACCTGTTTTCCTTATCATTTACTTTACATTTTTCTTTTGAGAAGTTTTTTTTAAAAATAGAAAAGTGCAGAGATATAATGAGCATACGTAGTCACACAACTAACTGTCGACATTTTCTTCCTTTTTTTTTTAGAGACAGAGTCTCACTTTGTCACTCTGGGTAGAGTGCTGTGGCATCACAGCTCACAGCAAACTCCAACTCCTGGGCTTAAGTGATTCTCTTGCCTCAGCCTCCCAAGTAGCTGGGACTACAGGCACCCCGCCACAATGATCTGCTATTTTTTTGTTGTTGCAGTTTGGCCAGGGCCGGATTTGAACCCACCACCCTCAGTATATGGAGCTGAAGCCCTACTCACTGAGCCACAGGTGCCGCCCTTCTTCCTCTTTTTTAAATAAATAAAATATCACAGTGAGAGCTAAAGGTTTCTTAAGCAACACTTCTGTTTCTCCCAGACTTTCCTGAAGCGTCCACTCTCATGAGTTTGTTGCGTGTTCTTCCTACCTACTCCTTTTATATACAAGCATGTTGTTTCTAAACACTATATATTGTGGTTATTGTGGTCTTAAATTTACATAAATGATGTCATACTTTATGTAGATTCTGAACTTTCATTTTAAACTCACAGTTTTTAAAAAATCTAACACTTGTCCTTTTCTTTTGCCTCTTATATTGGATTCTATTATATAGTTACGCACCATACATTTTAAGTGTTTATTTACTGATAGTCATTTATGTAGTTTTTCATTTTTCACTATTACAAACAAGGCTTCAAAGAATATCCTTGTATAAGTCTGGGCATTACTAGATGTTTCTCCAGACTGGATTTACATTCTACATCCCTGATAACATGTGGCGGATTTTTGGGGTCAATCAGCAAATCAAATCTCTGAAATACGAAACATGGATATTTGCAGTGTTAGTGGAGTGTGCCAGTGGCTCTGTATTGTGAGGTGTCACTTACATTCCACACCCCGGGAACATATGAGAGGACCCCTCTCTCCACTTCCTTATCAGTACTTGATATTGATACTTGGAAATATTTGCCCGCCTGTCAGGTGAAAAACAAATCAAATGTTATTTGTTGTTTTGATTTGCATTTCCACGGAGCTGAGCATATTTATTGCCATTCAAAACCTTCTTCTTTTGGGGCAGAGTATGTTGGGGTCAGGAAGAATATCACTTTTTCCATTCCTTAGATATCTTTCTATTTTTAACCTAATCTGAGATGCCCATAGGATCTAATTTTATTAAATTATTTTAATTTCTCAAGTTTTTAAACTTAGTATCTTAAGTTTTCATTTACAGTATATTCTTATTGTCCTTATACTATTTACCTTTTCTGCTCTTTGTCATATTAATAAAGTTTTCTTAGTTCTATTTTTATTCTGTGGTCACCTATAATTTTTATTGTCAACATTTAAGGATATTCCATTCATGTTCATGTCTGGAATTAGCAACATCTTCCTTTTGAATTAATTTTTTCTGTGATCTGGAGTCAATCCTCAGGGCATTATTTAGTTTTATAGATGGAAAACTTTCTGAATTCTTGAATGTCTTAAAATGCCTTACTTTGCTTTCACATCTGAATGATTGTTTGGCTGGGTATAGAACACAAGGTTCAAAATCTTGAGGGTTGATTTAACCCTCAATAAATAACATAACCCAAATAACTCTGGAGTTAGTTCACTATTGTTTTCTTGCATTTAATGCTGCTTGTAAGAAATATCCTGTTGGTTTGGCACCTATAGCTCAGCGGCTAGGGTGCCAGCCACATATACCAGAGCTGGCGGTTTGAACCCAACCCAGGCCTGCCAAACAACAATGACAACTACAACCAAAAAATAGCCAGGTATTGTGGTGGGTGCCTGTAGTCCCAGCTACTTGGGAGGCTGAGGCAAGAGAATCACTTAAGCCCAAGAGTTGGAGGTTGCTGTGAGCTGTGACACCACAGTACTCTACCAAGGGTGACATAGTGAAACTCTGTCTCAAAAAAAAAAAAAAGAAAAGAAAAAAAAAAGAAATCTCCTGTTAATATCATTTTTATTCCTTT
>CAUYPK010144654.1:0-26627 GCA_963574355.1 Loris lydekkerianus
CTTTTTTTTTTGTAGAGACAGAGTCTCACTTTACCGCCCTCAGTAGAGTGCCATGATGTCACAGGACTCACAGCAACCTCCAGCTCTTGGGCTTCTGCGATTCTCCTGCCTCAGCCTCCAGAGCAGCTGGGACTACAGGTGCCTGCCACAACACCCGGCTATTTTTTGGTTGCAGTTCAGCCGGGGCTGGGTTTGAACCCGCCACCCTCAGTATATGGGGCCGGCACCCTACTCACTGAGCCACAGGTGCCACCCTGGTTTTTTTTTTTTTTTTTTTTTTTTTTTCTTACTGATTTGCTTGAGTTTTTTGTCAATTCTGTTATTAGCCCTTTGTTGGATATATAGCATGCAACTATTTTCTCCCATTCTGTAGGTTGTCTATTAAGTCTGTTGATTGCTTCTTTGGGTATACAAAATCTTTTTAATTTACTTAGTCCCATTTATTTGTTTTTGGTTTTGATGTGATTGCCTTTGGGGTATTCTTTGTAAATTCTTTTCATAGGTCAATATTAAATAGTTTTTTCAACATTTTTTCTATAATTATTATGGTTCCATGCCCTAGATTTAATTTTTTTTATCCATCTTGAATTATTTAGTGGGTGGTGGGAGCTATGGATCAGGTCTCAATCTTTTATATATGGCTATGCAATTTTTTCCAGCACTATTTGTTGAATAGGAATTCTTTCTCTGTTATATATTACTGTCTGCTTTGCCAAAGATCAGAGGGCAATATGAGGATAGTTTTATATCTAAGCTTTCTGTTCTGATCAATTGGCATATGTTTCTGTTCTTGTGCCAGAACTGTGCTGTTTGGTAACTATAGCCTTGTAGTATAACTTGAAGTCTAGTGAAGTGATATTTCCCAATTTGTCCTTTTTGCTTATAGTACTTTCAGGCACTATACAATTATTTTTTTCTAGATCTGTGAAAAATGACATTATATTTTAATAGTGATTACATTTCATCTGTAGATTCCTTCAGGTAGTATAGACATTTTAACAATATTGATTATGCTAATCCATAAGCATGATACATTTTTCATTTATTTTCATCCTCTGTGATTCCTTTCCTTAGTGATATATTGTTCTTCCTGTGAATGTCTTTTATTTCCTTGATTAAATATATTTTTAGGTATTGTCTTTTGCTATTGTGAAAGATATTGAGTCTTTGAATTGATTCCCAACTTGATTGTGGTTTGTGTATAGCTATAGATTTGCATATGTTGATTTTGTATTTCAGTAGTCGCTTGGCACAATCTTTGGGGTTTTCTAGACATAAGATTATATCATCAGCAATGAGTAATTGAACTCTTCTTTCCCTACTTGCATCCCTTTAATTCCTTTTTCTTGTCTCTTGTCTTCAGCTAGCACTTATTATACTATGTTGAATAGAAGTGGTGACAGTGGTCAACCTTTAATAGTTCCATGTCTAAGCAGAAATTCTTTCATTTTTTTTCCTATTAAGTCTAATGTTGACTGTGTTTTTTGTATGTCACTTTTATAATTGCGATGTATTTTTCACTGATGTCTATTTTGTTGAATGTTCGTATAAAAGGATGCTGAATTTTTCCAAATGTTTTCTCTGTGTCTACAGAGATTATCAAATGGTGTTTATTTTTGCTTCTTTTTATGTGCGTAATCCCATTTATAGATTTGCATATGTTGAACTAATCTTGCATGCCTGGGATGAAGCCCACTTCGTTATAGTGGATTATTATTATTACTATTAATATTATTTTGATATGTGGCTGAATTTTGTTTTCTAGGATTTTATTGAGAATTTTTGCATGTATATTCATAAGAGATATTGGTCTGTACTTTTTTTTTTCTTTATTATTAAATCATAGTTGTGTACATTAATGCAGTCATGAGGCACCATACACTGGTCTTATAGACCATTTGACATATTTTCATCACACTGGTTAATATAGCCTTCCTGGCATTTTCTTAGTTATTGTGTTAAGACATTCATGTTCTACATTTAGTAGGTTTCACACGTACTTTTGTAAGATGCACGGTCATTCTTTGTTGTACTTTTCCTGGCTTTGGTATCAAGGTGATATTGGCCTTATAGAATGAGTTAGGGATGACTCCTTCTCCATGTTCTGAAATAATTTGCATTATAGGTACCTGATCCTCTTTGTAGGTTTGATAAAATTGGCTATGATACCATTTAGTCCGGGATCCTTTTTCACTGCAAGGTTTTTTTTTTTTTTTATTGTTGCTGTTGTGTCATTACTTGATAATGGTATTAGTCTTACTTCTTCCTGACTGAGCGTAGAGAATTGAATTTTCCATTTCCTCAATGTGTTTTAGAGTGTGAGCATAGAGATTTGTATAGTATTCAGAGATGATAGTTTGTATGTCTGTGGTATCAGTTGTAATATCTTCTTTTCATCTGTGACTGAGTTCATTAGGGCCCTTTATTTTCTGTTCTTCACTAGTTTGACAATTGGTTTGTTAACTTTGTTTATCTTTTCAAGGAAGCAATTTTTTGTTTCATTAATCTTCTGTATTGTTTTTGTTAATAATTTTATTTAGCTCTACTGTGATCATGGTTGTTTCTTTTTTTCTCCTGCATTTGGCATTGGTTGGTTCTTCTCTTTCTAATTCATTGAGATGATTTTTTTTAGATTGTTGATTTGCAATCTTTGTTTTTTTTTTTTTTTTTATATAGACATTTAAGGCTACAAATGTCCCTCTTATAGGAGTGAGACCTGTGGCTCAGTGAGTAGGGTGCTGGTCCCATATACTGAGGATGATGAGTTCAAACCTGGCTCCAGTCAAACTGCAACAACAACAAAAAATAGCCAGGCATTGTGGTGGGCACCTGTAGTCCCAGATACTCAGGAGGCTGAGGCAAGAGAATTGCCTAAGCCCATGAGCTGGAGGTTCCTGTGAGCTGTGATGCCATGGCAGTCTACCAAGGGTGACAAAGTGAGACTCTGTCTCAAAAAAGATAATAATAATAATGACTTTTACAGAGCACAGATTTGGATAACTTGTGTATCCTTTGTCATTTAGGTCAAAGAATATTATGATGTTTTATCTTAATTTCTTCCTTGACCCAATTAATTATTCCATAATAGGTCATATAATTTCCATGATTCTGTGTAGAATTGAGTTTCTGTTGGACTTGATTTCTAATTTTATTCTACTGTGGTCACAGGAGATACATGGTGTAATTTTAATTTTTTTTTTAATTTGTTGGGAAATTTTTTGTAGCCTAAGATATGATCAATCTTGGAGAACATTCTATGTGCCAAATGAGAAGAATGTATATTCAGTAGTTTTAAGGTAGATTGTTCTTTAAAATTTCTGTTAGGCCCATTTTCTCTAGACTTTCATTTAAGTCTCCTGTTAATTTACTTATTTTTTGCTTGGAGGATCTGTCCGTTCTGTCAGTTGGGTGTTGAAATCCATGTCTATTATGGTGTTGCTGTTCATACATTTGCTTACATCCAGTAGGGTTTGATTTAAAAATCTGAGTGTTAGGTTTATAAATATTGAGAATTGCTATGTCTTCTTGTTGACCTTTACCATTTTATAATGTCAATCTTTGTCTTTCTATGTTTTTGTTGCTTTGAGAATGACTACACCTGCTTCTTTTGATGTCTGCTTGCCTGGAATATTTTTTTCTGTCCCTTCATTTTGAGTTTGAATGGGTCATTTTTTTTCATATCCTCCTTGTAGAGATCTATCACTTCCATGGTTGAGTATATTCCTACACATATTCCTACACATCAGCTTAGGCAAAGAGTTCATGACTAAGATCCCAAAGGCAATTACTGTAACAAAAGAAACAAATAAATAGAACTTGGTTCTATCCAGAATCTACAAAGAACTCAAACATATCAGCAAGAAAGAAACAAACAATACCATTAAAAAGTGGACAAAATACATGAACAGAAACTTTTCAAAGGAAGATAGCAAATGACCCACTGACATATGAAAAATTTCTCAGCATCACTAATCATCAGGTAAGCAAAGATTAAAACCACAATGAGATATCATTTTAACAGAATGGCTATTATTAAAACATAGATGCTGGCATGGATGCAGAGAGGAAGTAATGCTTATGAACTGGGATTGAAAATTAGTACATCTTCTTTGGAAAATACTATGTTGACTCCTCAAAGAAGTAAGAGTAGACCTATCATTCAAGCTAGCAATCCCGCTACTGGGTCTACTCAAAGAAAACAAAAATAACTCATTATGTTAAAAAGACACTTGCACTCAAATGTTTATTGTGGCACAATTCATAATTTCAGACATGTGGATCCACATATATGCCCATCAATTCATGAATGTATTAACAAAAGGTAGTGTGTATATACCATGGCATACAATGTAGCCATACAAATAAATGAATTAATGTCTTTTGAAGATAATTGTATAGAACTTAAGTCAATGGTCTTCAATAGAAGCCATAGTGAGCTTTGGTAAATATTAGATCATTCTCTCCTGAAAACCTTTAAATGACACATTTCTCAATAATGGTAAAAATAAACACCATGTGTACACACATTATTTTTAATAATTTGTAACCAATCAATGGGCACACATGGACACAGAGAAAAGTAGAGGTCATTGGAAATCAAAAGAAGTGAGGGGAGCCGAGGAGGAGTAAAAACCTCTCTTACACATGCAATACGTATTATATGAGTGATGGGCACACTGACATCCCTGACTTAAGCATTATAAAAGATATCCATGTAACAAAAAACATTTATACTCCTTTAATATTTTGAAATAAGAAAAAAAGTGAGAGAAGAGTTTGTTAGCACTCCATAGAAACCTAGGTAGGGGATGTTCTGTTGACTTACCATGCTGAAACTCTCATCTTGTAGACATATGGGAGAAATTATTTTGTAGAAAGTATTTAATTTCCAAAAACATCTGTTTTGATACAAAAGTAGGTTTTATCCAACATTTTGGTACAATTCGACCAATCTAGGAATATGCATCATGTTACATCCAGAGACACAAATTATAGTTTAAGAAATTCAAGGTTCTACCTCATACCCATTATTAGTATGGCTGCTGTTAAACAAACACACAAACAGAAAATAACAAGTGTTGGTGATGTTATGGAGAAACTGGGACACTGTGCATTGTTTCTGTGAAAGTAAAGTGCTGCAGTAGCTCCAGAAATCTGAATGGTGATTCCCCACAAAATTAAAAATAGAATTACTCTGTGATTCAGAAATTCTACTTCTGAGGATATACCTAAAAGAAACAAAGACAGGGTCTCAAAGATAGAGGTGTACACCCCATGTTCATATAAACACCATTCAAAATTGCCAAAAGGTAGAAGTATCCCACATGCTCACTGATGGATAAATGGATAAACAAAAGGCAGTATATTCAAAAACAGAATATTATTCAGCCTCAAAAGGAAATTCTGACACATTCTAATTGTGGATGAAAGTTGAGGTCATAATGCTAAATGAAATAAGCCAGTTGACAAGGGGCTAATATCATAAATATTCCTGTAAATTAGTATTGTAATTTACATGAGGTACCTAAAATAGTCAAATTCATAAACGGGAAGTCATGGTTGTCAGGGGTTTGGAAGACAGGGAATTGTTATTTAATGAGTAAAGAGTTTCAGTATTTCAGGAGAAAAGAGTTCTGGAGATGGATTGGGATGATGGTTGCCCAACCATGAGAATATACATGCTGCCACTAAACTGCTGACCTAGCGATGATTTAAATGACACATTTTTATGTTATTTTACCATAACTCAAAATAAAATGAAAATAAATGTAGGGTTATGTGATGAGTATTGCCTTCTGTGCAGAATGTTCTTTATTTCACTGCTACCACTTTTATCCAAGCCTCTGGATCAATTTTTTACTGAATTAACTCCATAGTTTAGTCATCCAAACTGGGGCACTTTTGAGAATGAAAGAGGGATTATTACTAATTATTGTGAGACAATTGGTACAAGCCAGGATTATTCTATTTTCAACAGAGAAGCCATAGTGAGCTTTGGTAAATATTAGATCATTCTCTCCTAAAAACCTTTAAAGCCTCCAATTTCCTTTCACATATGGCAAATGAATACTATACTGGGCAGTGCTGATCTAGATGGTTTGGATACCCAAGCTTTCTATTTTTCCTCAAAAATTGGGCTTTTGTCCCACTTAAAAAAGTTTAATAGTTTTCATAGTTTATGTCCAATATGTAGTAAGCAATTTGAGAGTAGGGACTGTGTTGTTTATTCCTTTCTTTATCCTAGGCACTTAGCCCAGTGCCTAGCATGAGGTAAGGACTTCAAATTTGTTGAACTAAAGAATGATTATTTTAGCAGTATTCAAACAAACTATGATTTTTATTTTAAGACTACAGAAATATTTAGAAATACAGCACATAATTTGAGGAATTGTATTCTAAAACTATATTTTTCTCATTTCCAATTTCCCTGACAAATATTGTGATAGGTAATATAGAAATGTTTGAACCAAAAGATAAATAAGTAGACATAAAAGCATCAAGATTATGTCAATGTAATTGATGCATCTTGTTGGAAAAGTGAACAAAATATTTGAACTTTTTTTTTTCTTATCCACTAGTTAGGTTTTCATTTTTCCTTGCATTTCCTTAATGAAACAGAATATCTATTATAATGGCTTCTACTTGAAATATATCTATCAATTGGGTCATATTTTACCACGTACCATGCATTGTTACTTTCACTTTGGGGATTTGGATGAAGTTGGAAAGGAGAATATCAGTGATATTTAGGAATTAAAAACTGGTTCAAAGAAATAGACTTGGATGTTCTGCTTCTTTTTCTCACAGTTAACTTGGTTATATGAGGGATATGTAAAGCTTTGTGTGTGTGTGTGTGTGTGTGTGTGAGAGAGAGAGAGAGAGAGAGAGAGAGAGAGAGAGAGAGGGAGAGAGAGAGGAGTGAGCACAAGAGACTGTGTCCCCATGGAAATCAAACATGAAGGTATGGTACAGAAGCACCTAAATTATGGCTATGTGTTCTGAATACAGCTCTATCATAAGTCAATGGACTTCCCAATTTCAGTATAAGAAAATTATGAGTAGTATCTGTATTCTATTTATTTCTGCATACTTCATAGAGTCATAGCCCTCCATAGGCTTTTGGAAAATTTATTTTAAAAAAGAATAGAGTCCACATTAGTATTTATTATGTGTATTACCCAGTAGCAACCAAAATTACATCTTGATAGCTATATACATTTGGAAAATATCCAAATACATATATAAAGATTTACTGAATGAATATTACTACAGCTATAGAGTATTTTCAATAGCTCAGCATTTTACGTTTGCAGTGCAAATATCTTTTTAATATATTGAATTATTATGATAAAGTTTAATTACTTCAGAACAACTACAAGGATGAATGCTAAAGAACATTCTTGTTAGATGGATGAGCAAAGTGTTCAAAAGCATTTGAGAAAAGAATTTACTAAACATTTATCTGCATATGGCTTCAAGTAATTTAAGATGAAATATGTGTGTGTGGGTGTGTGCACGTGTGTGTATGTGTAGGAAGTAAAGACCAATGGTGAAGATATGTATATATATATATATATATATTTTTTTTTAATTCATGGCATTAAATTTGTAGTTAGCTTATAAGCACACAGAATTTAATCTCTCTCTTCTCTGTCATTCTCTTGTTTTAGAATTTGTTTCACCATAAGAGGTTGGAGAAGCCTGTGAAAGTACAAAGGCAGGAGAAGAAATCCAATCACAGAAGAAATCCAATAATTAAACTACTTTGCCTGGCAAGTCATCCATTGGAAGGTAATGGCTCTGGAGAATAAGTTAGTAGGAGCACTTAATTATTGCAGCCTTTAATTCAATGTAAGCTGCCTAAATACCAAGTTTGATTGGTGTGTTAATCTAGTTAAAATAGGCACTTTTTTTCCCTCAAAATAAATGGAGTGCTTAATGTACTCATCTTAAGGTCAACTCCATACATTAGAGATCAAGATTTAAGTAGGGTTGCATTTAAAACAAACTACTTGCCATTATCTGTAAAAATGTGGTTATTCTAACTTCAGGATTTAGTCTTCCCAAAGTTTTCCCCATTTATATACACATGTACTCACACATACATGCAATGAATGATGATGGCATATGATGAAATAATACTCCACTTCCATGCCACTTACCTTTTAACCCACTCGAAGCAATACCCCAGCACACTGATTACAGTTGGGACCAGCTGCCTTTTGACTCCTTTTCTATTGAAGTTGCCCTCTATAAATGACAGAAGCCTTAACCTTTATTTAGCAGGAGAAGCCATTAATCTGTCTTCAGACTTTCCCCTACCTCCCACAGAAAAAAACAATTTGCTCTTCAAAAGTTTGTTTGGAAATGAAACCAAATTCTATGTTTCCTCTACAGATGGCTGACCTCTTTCAGTTGGTGACTGCATTACTCATTTAAACAATTATACAGGTCAATATAGTGTAATCTAAATTATTTAGTCTCTTAGTGTTTTTCAGACACTACTGACAGTTGGAGAGGCTCCAGCTGCTGGCTGTACCTGGATTTGAACTCCACACAACGATGACAGAATTGTAGTCTGAATGCCAGAGACTGTCCATCGGTAGTGCGTGCTAACTCGCTTGGCGATCATGCACACTGGTCCTGAAGGAATTATAACTTAAGTATCAATATGTTGACATATCTTGACTTACTATTTTCAGATGAAAAGTTTAAAATGTGTATTCAGGAGTTTAAAAGAATTGTCAGTACTTGGTTGGTCTTCCTTCTGAGGTCTAACCTTAGAACACCTTTCTTTTTTGTTTGTCCTCCCTGGGGAGCAATTCAAATCTCCCAAGTAGACTAGCAAAATATTATGATAACCTTTTCCATCGTAATTTGTACTGGAGGCTGAGTGTGTACTAGGATCAACATTAATTACTGTAAAACATTTCAGCAGTGTGGTTCATGAAAATGTCAGAGAGTTCGCTAAAGGAGACTTGGGGTCTTGGAAACATCAGGGGGGAAATAGCAAAAAAGCTTGTGCTCCACAGGACGGTGGGGATTTATGAACACAAAATTTAGGACTGAGTTGGAAATAAAACCCAGGACTAACCTTAAGCAAATCCAATAAAAGTTAGGTTTCCCTCGGCAGAGAGAAGGCATCATGCAAAGGTGGTCTTTCTACCGCATTTAAATAATTAAAAAATCTGTAAAATTTAGGTTCCAGCGATTAATACAACAGCTTGTAAAAATGATGCTTTATAATAAGGGATCTAGTATGTTCAAGTTAATATATCAGTTCAAATTAATGAATTTTTAATTCAGATTCCCTTTGCAGCTTGAATTCAGACTAATTACAGGTTTTAAATTGTCACTAGTCGGAGCTCAGCCAAGGCATATTTCCTCTCTTCTTTACTTGCACCCTGAGAATTCATGAATCAATTTTTTTCTGGGTCATGACTTTGCCCCACCAGGAGCAGATAAAACCCTTCAGTGAGAAGAAAATGCAGTGGCAGGGATCCCAGTCAGTCAGAATTTGTACGCAAAATGCAAGGAAGTAAATGACAGAGGAAATTTCCCAGCTATTGGGTGGGAGGTGGGGGGGGAAGCTTTAAAAAAATCACATATATAATCGAAACAGTAATGAATTTAGTAAATACTTTTAAGCACAGCAGTATGCACTTTTATCCTTGTAATTTGAAATTATTGGATATTTTAGGAGAGGGACTGCTTTTTGCAAACCTTATTTTTAAACAGCAGAGGTCACCTTAGTACAAACCTCTTCGGGGGGGAAATGCTTTCTGTTCAATGGTGATAAATGAAGGACTTGTACTTTTAAACCATCAGCTAACCTTCTCTTATTTCATTAAAACTCAAAAATCAAACACATATGGTTAGTTGGAATTTTTAAAAAGTTGAACAAAATGAAATTGTTTTAAAATTAAATTACTTTTGGTTTCTATCTTTTAAACATTATTCTTTTCCAAATTGAAGGAGAATTGTATTACTTAATTTAAGTAATCATAGGGCTAGTTATATTTTCAATTGCTTAACAATATTCCTTTTCATATTTATTATGAAAAAATATTCAGTAAATCATTCTAGCTTAGTCATGATGGCTTATTTTTAAACCAATTCAACCTATAATATAAATCTATTAACAAAGAATAGGTAATAAATAGCTCAGCAAATGCAAAATCTTCTAAAAGGTAAAAAGAAAGTATTAAATAAAGCTTCCTTTAATAAATGATATATTTATCTAGATACATGGATAAGAGTCTCAGTTTTGTTTGGTGACTGTTGTAACTTTACAGTTTATCTAACATGGCATTATAAGAAGCCCATGGGTTATGTTTCTCAGATGTTTAACGACCAGAAGGTATAAAAATCGAACGTTTTTGTTTTACAAGGCTCTATGTAAAATATTCTTCTTTTAGTAGTTGCAAGTCCTTTAGCACACACTTTTATTAATAATTATGTCTGGTTACATTATATGATCCTAAAGTATTTAATCCATATTTTCTCATGAATTTATCTATCCGATTTAGTCAATTCTAAGCAAGTATTTCTAATAATCTTTTTATGGTATATGTCAACATATTTTCATATTATAATAAAAAAGAATAACTACTTTGACAATAATAATAACATTTATTAATACTCCTTTCCCTTCTGCTTTTTCTTTCTCTTCCAGCAGATGACAAAGTTGCTATAACTTTTACACGTAGACTGATAAGACAATTGCCATCTCAAAAGGAGTGTGAGGGACATTCAAAGAAATAAATTTCTTAGGAAATTCTTAAATGCTATTTTAGATTTTAATCTCTTTATTAGATTTCTTGCTTGAGTGATTTGTGCAGAAAACATTTTATCTATTTTGTTTTCCTCTGATTACTGAACTGTGTTAGACACAAAAGTCTACTTGAAACTAGCTTACAGTTTAAAGACAGGTTTAATAACAGGTGAACACTGGAAAATATACAAACAAAATGGCAGACATGAATGACTTCATTTAAAGCATAATTGCTTCTCATCAACCCAAGAAATCATGCAGAAACAGTCTCTGTTTTACCCAGCCAGGAAGAGACCAGAGAAATCACTCAGGCAGAGATACTAAAAGGAAGGTCCATTCTTGGGTCTCAGCCAGACAACTACTCCACACACAGATCCAAGCTTAAAGACAATAGTCCTTAGAATCACAGTTCATCATAACAGATAATTATACAGCAAGGAAGACAATAAGGTTTTTTGGCCTCTGACTATATAGACTAATTGCTGGCTGCTCTGCCTGGAAGGGATACAGCACAGCCTTTGCAACGTCTTCTTAATATGTGGGGACTGGTGTAATTTGGGTAGACATGAGTTTTAGCATCTAGTGAATTCCATATGGTGGCTCTTTCTCCTTTGTGGATTATTTTTTTCCCCTGACAGCTATATAGTAGTATTCCAAATGGAATATCTACCTGGAAGAAGTTTTAAAAGGAAATATTCTGCCTAGTATTCCAAAGAATTTTCCAGTTGATTAAAAAACAAAATCAATAAAAAAAAAAAAAAAAAAAAAGATACAAAAAAACATCTGGTTACTTAATTGCAGTGTTCGCCACTACACATTTAAAAATGCTAATTTTTTAGACTATGATCTAAAGTATTACTTAAATGCATATGGGTGATAGCATATTTCTTTGATTTGATATGCAAAGCCCAGAGTTCAGCAACATTGCTTTCAAAAAGGCACCTGGAAGGAATAGAGGCCAGCCTTCATTTTTCTTTTGTTTTGTTTCTTTTACTCTCTAACATGATATACCATGATTTCATTTATTTATTATTAGGAAAGATAAAAGGTATCTGCTTCAAAGATATTATTTACCAGAGTGAGTTCCTGACAAGATAACGAGGAGGGGGAAGAAACGTGAGAACAGTGACTCTGCTTCTCTCCACCAGAAACAAATATCTCTCTCTTCAATTTGTGTAGCCCTAAACACTGGCCAATTAACTTGAGGTTGAGTTTTGACTCAAACTCGTGACCCTTCAAGCCAGAGAGCCCTGTTCTTCATCTGCTGTCATGGAACCAAGTTGGGTAAAAATAATCTCTACTATTGTTTTTGGTGTTTCATTTCTTTTTTCTTGCTCTTAAAAATAATGAATGCTTTTAAGGCCTATTGAGATCTTTAGGATTCCTAAAGCTTTCTACATGAAATTTGTATGTTTTCCCCTCTTTAGAAGGAAAAAAAAAATGCTGGAACACAATCATTTTTATTGAATAAAGTTTGCAGTTCTTTGAAGGCTGTCTGGCTCCCATGTGCTAATGCTGACCATTACATCACAGGCCCTGAGGGTTGTGCTAGAAAAGAGAAAAGAAGGCGAAATCAGCAAAAATAAAAGAGTCTTCCTGACTTGAATTGAAAAATGTGCTTGTTTTTTGTTAAACACAAATTTGCAGGAAGGCTGGCAAATGTAATAGCATTCTGAGCATATGCTACTTCTGAGGCACAAAGCCCTCACTTAAAGAAATACGCTCAAAATGTACACTTTGATCCCCAAGATTGGTTCAACTGAAACAATAGTTTCCAGGCTGTGTCATCTATTTTGAAGTTAGTTTTAAAAAATTCTTTTTTGAACAGAATTGAATATGTACTACCCAAACCAATTTAATTCCATTCCCTTTTTTCATACACAAATTTAAAAAATTCCAACAAATGAAGATCAATGTTTTTTTGAAAAAAGGTGAACAGGGGAAGAAAGGAAGCAAAAAGGAGGGTCCTGAGCATAACAAATTTTTCCCTGTTTTACTCTTATTTTTTAGGAATTCAGCAACATTTGGCTATTGGGGATGTCTGGTATATAAGACTATCTATAAAATATATATCCAGACATAACAAGTTATAATAGAGGTACCAGAATTGTAATGGGGTGCCTGTGTCAAAAAGGGATGTGTCAAAATGTGCAGATTAGATGAGATTAAATACTCATCTAATTTTGACCCTATCTAGTGTCTATTTTTTAATTGAGAATAAAGTGAATTCACTGTTTATTTCTGATTCATCTTTGAAAGAAAATAAAAGCAAAACCAAGCCCACCAAGGCCAATAACTTTGCTATCGAGGCTGTATTTTAATGTATTCTTTTATTGTGTGAATTTTTTTTTTTGAAAGTACACAGATCTTAAATATCATAGCTAGAAGTTGATATGGCTTGGATTTCAGATGATAAACACTACCAAACGGTGTCATATTAAAATGTAAAAACTATGTATGCATGCCACAGCCTCTGCCTGCTATGAGTTTGGTAGTACGAATGTTTTCTTGACTTCTAAATCACACATTTGCTAAAATGAGCTCTGCTAGATATCAGTTTGCGCACACGCACAATGTGTCTCAGTCAGATTCATAAAACAGATAGCTGAACTATACTTTGACTTTTGACATCAACAATCTGACTTCAATATTTCTCCACAATGAGAGACTCCTGACTCTGCGCTGCTTCAGTGTGATGGATAGCTTTTCAGCTGCTGACAGCACTGAACATAATAAATGTATTCATCAGCACTGGGGGCCTGTCCCCACGTCTTGAGTTTTACAGCTAGTGGTTTGAAAATGCCACCCAGAAACACCTGCAGCACTGCCTTGTGTCTGCAGAACTGCAAAGCCACTGTGAAGAAATATTATTATAAAGTTGTCTGTACATCAGCATTTCTCTGCTAAACAACCTTTTAATTGCCTACCCTCTAATTTTTCTTTGCCTGGAAACACTTGCAGACACATATTTTAATTTAAGCTTCTCTGTTTGACTCCTCTGATCATCTGGGTTTTCATTGTCATTGATTCACAATAATTTAATGTCATATATAATGGCATCAAATTGGGGAAAGCCCTAAAAGCTGCCAATCCAAAGTGATCTGAATGTTCCCGAGCACAAGTCTAGATAAGCTTGACTTGTTTGTGCCAACATTATTCATCACATTCTGTGTCTAAGTGGGCCAGTGTTCTCTCGCTCTCGCATTTTCAAATCCTCTTTCAACTTACCCGGAAGCTGCTTAATCAGTGTGTTTCTATATTACAGTTAACAAAATGATTGCAAGTAAGCATTTGCACCAAAAATAAAAAAAGGAGTATTATGATCATGCTTACCACCCTGCTATCTAAACATTTTACCATATTGTTCTTTAACTTGGTTCTTGTTAAACAAATCTCATTTTGTTTGCTGCTAAAAGAGGAGAGTTGGACCACATGTGCAGTTCAACGCTTGTTTTTAGATTTTCATTTAATAATATTACAGAGAGCTAACTACTGTTAATGAAAACTTATTTGTGAGGCTACTCCAAAGTTGATCATATATATCTTCTTGGGAGGAGAAGAGTTTTATTTTATACCTAATTAAAAAGTTTCTAAAGATGCCGTGGATTTTTTGTGCAAATTAAAATTAATTAGAGTTATTAAGGAGCCATGAAAAGAAGGATTTGAGAAATAGTGAGAAATATTATTTAAACCCTAATGGAATTCAGTGAAACCCACAGGTCTATTACAAGCCCCTGATTTGCCAGGATCACTGCAGGGAATCTAACATTAATAAGCACACTGGTAATTAAATCATTTGTTACTTTGTCTGTAATGTTGTAATGTTTCACTGATACTCTGTCAGAGCTCTTTGTGCAGATCAGAGCTAATCAAAGGTAATCAATTTTCAGCATTTGAGAAATCTGTAAATGATTATACATTCATCAGATCATTTAGTGGAGTGCAAGGAAAGTGCAATGCAATTAATCTTCCTGCATGAGGAGGAATTACCACCACAGAATTCAACAGTTATAATTAATTTCATTGTCTTGCTGTGAATTTTGATTGCTTTTCTTTGGACTGTATAGTACAAATGATGATTCATTGCAAAGTATTTGCAAAGCAAACACACCAGTGTGCTATGCAAATTAAAGTAGCTGTATAACAGATAGGTTTCAAACTTCCTATTTACTCAGGGTTGTTGAGTACTAATTTGGCAAATAATAATTGCTTGTTAACTTTATACACTCTTCCCTTGAATATCAAGAATGGTAACCAACATAAATAGAAAGCACGTGGCATTATGTATCTTATGGTATGTATGAAAAATCTAGTTAGCACTTAAACTTGTTCGCTTTACCAAATGACTTAATTTAAGTATGAAAATGGTTATTTACCTGTGAAATCATTTGCTATTTATTTTACTTACACAAAATAGACAGCAGCAATAGATTATACATAGAAATACACAAGTGGGTGTTGCCTTTTCCATTATTATAGCTGGAAGCCAGGGAGACACTTTTGCTTGAAACATTTAATTCTTAGAATCTATTTGTATTCTAGAATGTTTCTGTTTTTTTTTTTTTTAAATATGTATTTTTTGTTACATAGTAGGGTGTTGCTAAAACAAACTCTCCATCGTTTACAGATTTCCTATATAATCCCTTGAGTTTTCCAATATCCTGCTCATTTAAAAATATGCCTGTGTGGGGAAAAAAATATTCAGAAATGACCTAAAGGTTTATCTCACATTTTGTGATAAAGCAAAATGGTTTTTTAAATGAAATTAAGGTTAATGACAAACAATGAAAAATGTGCATAAATTTAACGTTAACTGTTTGCCAAATGACTCCAATTCCTATCGTAATTAAAATGTGAAGCATGAATTTTTTTCTTTAATTACTTTGTGAGAGCCAAGTCTCTAATGTTTCCCCCAAATTAAACTGCTCTGAGTGTTAAAATTAGCTGAAATGCTTTCCATACATATAGCTCCAAGAACATGAAACCCCATTTTAATATTTCTTAATCAAGAAGTTAAGCTATCTACTTGAATCTCAATTGAAAATCAAATATAAGATGTTATATTTACCTCAAATACATTCTGTGCAGTATGCTACTGAGGCCTTTATTGAATGAACATTGAGGAATAAGTAACTTCTCCCATATGTAAACTTTTTAACCTGCAGGTTAGTTTAAATTAGTTTGAACCATTACCTGTGAAAACCAGAAGAGTTACTATAAGTCTTTTCTACTCTAAAAAGCAAAACAAGCAAAACAATTACAATAAAACTCAAGTGGGTTAACTGACTAAATTAACACGTTTCAAATACTGTGAAATTGAAAAGTCAAGATATCATTATTTAAAATTCCCAGTAAGGTAAATAATACCAGAACACAGACTAAAATAATGCACACAAAATGATAAATTAATGCAATGTTTTTTTACAGAATAAATAAATCTGTATGGAAATCCAAAGATAATAAGGCCCCCAACCACTATTTTGCTGTTAAAATCAAACTACGGGAAAACTCTATATAGCATAAAATCTGTCATCTGCTTTAAAATATTTATCTGATGTAGAGGTACAATGAATGCTTCATTTAATATTTTGGTAAAGACAGATACTAAATGAGACAAATTGTGCAAAAATGTTCTTGTTTCTTAATGTTAAATGTACCTGTTTTCTATTTTTATAGGAATTGTTTCTTTTAATTTATCAAGTTGTCCCATTTTTATTTTTTGCTAGTATCTCCTCTTTTAATGGTTTCTTATTGTTGCTAGGATCATAGCAATCCTAGTTTATAATTCTCTCCAGGTTTCATGTTTGATACACCCTGCTGATTTCAGGTATTGGAGTTGGTTCAAGCAATGTTATGTGCTAAATATAACAGTTCAATTCATTTAAAATTATTTGGACTGTCAGGCTCATAAAATTTACTAAGTAAAATTTCCCTATTCCTTTAAGGTGAAATCAGTATGTTCTAATCTGTGTGAGCCTTTTGGCTAAGTTTACTGGTTAAATCTCCTTGCACTCACCAAAGAAATAGAGATACAAATATAAGATAATCCAAAGATGAAGAAAAAGTAAAACACACAATGTAGCATGCTTTCTGTGAGGACTATGTGGGCTTTGCAATGAAAAAGACTTGGCTCAAATTCTGGGTGAACTCTCAGCTGGTGTGACCTTGCAAAATTTTGCTTACATAAACTTTCTAAGTCTCATCCATAAAATGGGAACAGTAATCTAGTTTTCAAGAAGCTTCTCCATGGGAAATGTATGTTAAAAAGAGGGCCATATAATAGGGTACTCAAAGATGAAAGCTGTTATTATGACACCCAGAACAAATAAAAGGAAATGGGTGAGGTGGGGGGTTTTGTGTATGAAAGGAAATCAGGTTTTTTCCATCACAGTGGCCTCTTAGTTACAAAACTTAGACAAATAAAAATATACTGTTACTGATTAAAGAATTTGAAACACACATTTGGGGTGGTGATGTAGAAGTTATGGGCTTCTCCAGTTATTATTTCTGAAAATTTTTTTGTTTCTTTTCAGTAATATACTTGAATTACTCCACACTTCTGTTTGATCTCATTTGTGTATATATATATATATATATATATATATATATATATATAATATATATATTTTAAGTTTCAATAAGTCTCCTGAATTATTAATAATTTCTGCATTTGCATTGGAAAAGAGAAGTTTGAAATGGTAAACATTATTTACCAATGGTAAACATTATTTACCAATAATAATGTTTTAATATTATTTTTGATTAACAATAAGAAAATTATTTATTATATGTTCATTACTTTAGTTAAGCAAAAATTTTCTAGATGTGACCTGCAGAATCTGAGACATTCAGAAATTTTCAGCTCAACATAGATCAATTTGAAAAATTCAGCCAAGGGCCACTATCAAGTCATCAAAACGCATCTTAAATATTTCCAAAGTAAAAATATATCTGGAATAATAGATTTTCATGATGTAAATTCTCCACGGTTTTTACCTGAATCTTTTCTAAATTTATTGGAAAGTTTTCTAATTTGAATATAAATGAAATTTTTAGTAAATAAAAAACTAAGTCAGGGCAAGTTTTATAAGATTGATTTTACCAATCCAAGACAAGTCCTTTATCTGTCACTTAAATGAAAATTTGAAAAGACTTTATGTTTCACCCAGAAACAAATTCAGGAAACTTGTAACTCAGTAGGCATCTTAAATAAGAAATTATGTTTGTTGAATATTTGCTTCTCCTGGTAATTTTCATGATCCATCCACTAAGTAACACCACCTTTTGCCCATTTCTTAGTTTTCAAATTCTCATTTTATTTTGTGGGACATATAGTGGCTTTGAGGAATTCTCAACTATAATAATTAATAAAATGCAGTTGGTGAATGAGCCACGTCAATTTTTGGTAGATTTTGCAAGTGTTATTCAGTTCTTTTAAAGCACTGGTTTTTGAAATTTCCCCTTGATATAAGATAGCAATATAAATAATATGTCTGACATAAAAGATATAAAAAGAAAAAAAAACTTGATAGGTTCTTGCAATATCATAATTTATGTGAAACATGCAAAAAAATGCATACATAACACCTTTCTTGTCTGACTTCATCTGTATTCATTTGTTGTCAAAACAGGTTTCCATATTTAACTTCTTTTTTTGATTATGCCTTTTCCTTTATTTCATGGAATGATATGTTATTATCTCTGAAGTGTAGATTTCTGCCAAGTTCTATGCACTTCAGTGTTAAGAGTATGGCCCACAACTCTGGGAATCTTTGTTGAAGCTGTAGAAATAAAATGAATAGTATAAAAGCTTGATGGCATCTGTGGATAGGAAACTCATTAAAGGCCCCAGCCCTCTGTTTTATTTCTAACCACATTTTCCCTGTGGGATTTCAATGTCTTGCAGGATGAAACCAGCAGGACTCATTACTCACAAAACAATGTTTAGAGTCCTTTGGTGGTGCTAGAATGCTTCTGCCAGTCAGGTAAAGAACCTAGGCCTTTATCCTTCTGGGGACAATGCCGGCCAGCTCACAAACTGCTTGGAAAAGTCACGCCTTTGAATGTAACTGCAGGTGTTGCCCCCCAAAGGCTGTTGGTTGGTACCCTCCTATGCCATGTACAATGGGATAATAGAAAATTCACTTTGGAATTCAAACAAAGTCTTAGAGAAATGGAAATAATAGGAACACAATTTTGAGACTTCCTTAGTTTTTCCCATGAACTATGGACCATGACTAATACCCTCAGGGCAAAAAACATCCCTTTGCCTTTAAGGGATGTATACAATTCAGGGTTTCAGATAAGTAAGTTTCATGACCTCACCAGTTTTGCGGCTTTCATTCATTTACTAGAAAATAAATTTAAGCAAGAGAAATAAGCTATGTTATGGGATAGAACTTTAAGATGCCAAATCTAATAAAAGATCAATGCATTTGAATATAAAGTACAACAAATAGCTTTTTATTTTCTCTAAAAGAAATCATTGGTTTAACTAGATTCACTAAATCAAATTAGTATAGTTCTGAGTGAATTGCCTCTCGCTCTTTGGCAATGTGGCGAGTGGCATTTTGGAAATATTCTTAGAACTTGTAAAATTCCTGCAAGAATAATAAGGACTTTGCCATTGTGGAATCAAAGAGATTCAATCACTTAAAGTAGTACTATAGGCTTGTCAAGTGGAATTGCTTTTACAGATTTGCTGAATAACTCATCCATAATGGCTGAAAATTTCAGCCATTTTGTTAAAACATCCAAGGCAGAAGAGATTAGCACACACCGTGGAAGAGCCTATGTGTAATCACGAGGAGATTTAGACCACGTCTGTACTGTGAAGCACCATTTAAACATCCCAAGTTCTATTCATTGCATTATGGAAAACAATGTGAACTATCTAAAAGAATGAAGTGTGGCTTGTCCTGCTCTAGCTGATGAGACTTCAATAGCATTTCAAGCTTGGTAAAATGTATTTTTAAACAAAGTTGCTATCTTTCCAGATGAGAAGGTCTATAGAATTGAATAGGGGGAATTTCAAAAGCAGTTAAGTGTAGCAACTGTAGAGAAGAAGTTAAACAGTAAGAGAGTGCTAACATAGTTGTTGAAGAATTAATATCAATTAGATTCCAATTAATAATAATAGGATGAGCTGACAACAAACATCTGGGTTGCCAAAATGAGAAACTATTACATCTTTTCTCTTTTAAACACATTTTTTGACTCTGGAGACGTGTATTATTTGTCAATGGATACATTTCGACTTGCAGACTTTGGGCATTTATTTTCACAATTTCCTCTTAATGTTGACAACGA
Source organism: Loris lydekkerianus (assembly GCA_963574355.1). Classification (NCBI taxonomy): domain Eukaryota; kingdom Metazoa; phylum Chordata; class Mammalia; order Primates; family Lorisidae; genus Loris; species Loris lydekkerianus. The sequence goes on from CAUYPK010144654.1 coordinate 20,084, forward strand.
AATCAGGAAAAACTTGCCATTTTAAAGATGACCCGTCAAGCCTGTCTTGCTTTGCAGAAGTTATCGTAAAAGTACCTTCTGGGAGTGAGGATATAGGGATAGAAGCATAGTTTTAAAGGTCAAATTCACCTATGCTTGTCTAGGCAGAAAATGTCAAGAATATTACACTGATTTTATACAATTCTAGGTGCAAATAAACTTCATTGAGTCCAAATATTTTTCCTTACTATGCTTTGAATTTTAAGTTTTGAGGATTATTTTTGGCTTGAGTTGTATATGACATTCAACAAAATAAAAACATGTCTATAAAATCACCTTCAGATTGAATTTAAATTCATCTGATTGTTAACCTTGTTTGAACAATAAAAAAGAGAAAATATTCAACAGGAGAGATGTTTAAGGACCAGCATATAAATAATGATATCACCTTATAATATGAATGAAATATTAATGAAAATAAGAACAGATGAATATCAGAATTGTTATGAATAGAATACATGTAACAGAAAAGTACCTTCTATCAAAAGAAAGTGGTAAGAAACTTAATAGGTATTGCATTTAGAATAGGATATATAGAAATCATTTAGCTTCTCTGTTCCACGAATCTCAAGAGCTGATACACATGCAGATTTATAAAATTGAGTGAGAAGGATGATAACTCAATCCACAATATCTTTTGCTTTTCACTATTTACACAGCTTTTGCCAGAGGTCAGGCAATAGGTCAGCTGCACTACTAAAAATCAAAACTTTAATTTTAGCATTTTTGTTTACAACTTGTACATTCTCCAAAGCAAAGTTGCTTATACAGAAAGAAATAGAAAAATTCATCTTAAAAGCACAAGACGCTATATGAAAAAAATCGACTAATTAACCCATCTAATGAGTCATTGAGGAGTCAGAGCAGGATTTATTTGACACGTTCCAAACACACCAGCAAGTGCTGCCTCTTCTTCCAAATCATGCTGAATCTTTCTTTACTAAGCTTTCCCATCCCAGTTGGCTATGCAGAGGGATGTGGAGGAGGCCAAAAACTAACACCCTTTCTTTCCCTCCCAAGTTTAGGATCAATAGAAAGATAGGTATTGGAAGAGCAGAGTGGAGCTCAAAATGTCAGCTGTATTACTGGTAAACTGTGGAAAATAGGATGGGCCATCCAAAACCTCAGTCCCTAAATAAACCTCCCCCACAGCAATAGGCACTTTACCTGCAGACTTCTCTAGCTGGGTTGGGACCCTGACTAGCAGGTGTGTGGACCTTGACAAACTCTCCCCATTGGAAAGAAATGTGAAGGAGAAAGGGCCTGAGCTTTCTCTTCAAAGCACCTGCCCAGAAATTGTTTCCCCTGTCTTGGACTTGAGAGTAAAAGCTGTGTGGGTTCCCTTGGACCTTGGTCCTCCTAGGAAATAGGGGGAATGTATTTTCTCTCCTCTGTGGAAATGAAAGTAGAGAGCAAGTGTACCTTCAACAACTGTTAATCTTTGCCTATGCTACTGAATTAAAAATCTCATTTGTTCTGTGTACTTATATTTGCTTCCTTGCCCTACTTCAACTTTCTTTGGTGCCTGTATTTTTTTTTTTTTTTTTTTTAGGTTGCCTTGACTATTCTGTTATGCATCTAGAGAGGAATGTTTTATTTGTTTCTGTCTACACTATAGCCTCCTATCCCTAATCCCATGCTATGGCTTTCTATAAGGGAATATCTGAGCCAGATGCTATAGTTCAAAGAAGAGAGATGACAATAAGAGTAATTATTTTTTGACCCATGAAGGGATTAACAAATTGTGGTATGTGTATACCATGGAATACTATGCAGTCATAAAAAGATGGAGACTTCACATCTTTTATGTTTACCTGGATGGAGGTGGAACATATTCTTCTTCGTAAAATGTCTTAAGAATGGAAAAAAAAGTATCCAATGTATTCAATACTACTATGAAATCAGTATATAATCACCGACACATTCATAGGAATGGTAAAACATAATTATACTCCAGAAAGAAGGAGGGAAGAGGAAGGAGAGGGTAGGGGGGAGGTGGGGAGGAGGGAGGGTATTTGAGGGGACCTAACCTAATTGCATAATTCAATGATGAATTCCTAAACTATTAAGAATGGAGTATGGATGTCTTACCACAACAAATAAGTAAGTGAGGAGATGGTTATGTTAATCAGTTAGATGGAAGCATTCCACATTGTATGCCAAATCAGCACATTGTACCTAAGAAATGCACTAATTTACACAGTTATTATTTAATAAAGAATTTTAAAAAGACTATTTTTTCTTTTGAAGGAGCTAAATTATGTAGGTGCCCACACTTGATCCTAAAATGCTTTCCCTCATTCTCCTATTTTTGCTGGTGCTCTCTTTCTAGTTTCTATTCCCATTGATGAGTGGCTCCATTGCACCAATCAAATAAAGCAGGTGATTTAGGAAAGCAAACTTATTGAGAAGGATGTGGATCCCCACTACTATAAAGAAAGGTATTGTGAGATCAGACCATTGCATGCTATTCCACCCGGGTACTGAATAAAACTGATTTCTGTTTTTCACACACAGAGAACCTGTTATTGCTACTCAGAGCATGGACCCAGCTCTAACAGCCCCAGAGTCCTGAGATCTATTAGACATATGGAATCTTGTAGGTCATTCCAGGTCTCCCGAGAACCTGTACTTTCACAACCCTTCCACACCCCATGGCGATTTGCGGGCACCTTAGCCTTAGAGAAGTGATAGTTTAGGTAATTATTATTCTAAGAGGCTCTTATTACCCAAACTATTTTTGGCTGTGGAGTAAACAGGTGATGGGGACTCATTGTTGTCAGGGCTGCCTGGAGGGTTTTAGTGCAGTAGCTGAGTCAGCGTGGGGGGCTGGGTAAAATGTCCCTGACCACGAGCTTCTCCAGGCATTGTTCAAACCACGGGAACAATGCTCAGACCTGAGTGTCAACCCCAGCATTGCCATTTACCAGCAAGGCAAGCTCGGCAAGTTCCTGGCCCTTTCTCATCTTGATATTCTCATGTGTGAAATTGGGAAATTAATACTGATCTTTCAGCTTTGTTGTGAAGAGCACAAGAGTCACATAAGTACGTGGCATACAGTAGGGAAATAATAATGCAGTTTAGTTGCCTTCTTCATTTTCTACGAGTGAAAGATCTTCTAACTTATTTTAATAGTCTTATTACATGTATTTTAATGATTCAAAACAGATCATTAAGATCTGTAAGAAAAGAGGGAGGAAGTTTGCTCCTTGCTGTAGAAGGCCCTTCATGGTTGGGCAATGATTACCATGTTCTGCTCTGCTCTACCCAAACCAGCTTTTGTACATTGATCATGGACGACCCTTACAACACCTGACATAGTGGGGACTAATCCTGTGTCACCTATTTACAGGTGAGAAAGAGGCACAACAAAGTCATGTAACCTACCCCAGGGTACCCAGATTGCAAGAGTTCAAACTAAGTTTCAAACACTGTGCCTTTTTCTTAGAGACCTCATTATTCACAAATATGTTAGCGCAGAAATAGAAAGATTCAGTCATTTTCTTGCATGTGCTTTCTGTACCAACCAAGGAGATTTTATTATTTTTTATTGCTTTTTAGGTTAATTCCAATATCTGTGAAGATACTGAAATTAACTGGTACAGGTAGGAGAGACTAAATCTTAGATTTTGACCTAATTTTTCCAGGTATGAGTCATACCTTTCCTTCTAGCAGCAACAGTTCCTTTACTGTGCAAAGTTCAGTCACCTCATCTTCGCTAATATTTGGGGGAATGAACAATTGTGGCTTTGTGTAGCTACTTTGAAGAACTCTGGCTTAGCAATCAAGGATGGTGGAGGAGAGGCTGGGCCCAGTGGACTCTCTGGCTTTCTTCTGTGGTCAGCAAAGGGCCATGAGGGATGGCGTTGGTGTTGTTTAACTCATGTCTATGTGGAGAACAAAAACAAATGTGAGCTCAACCTATTTTTTTTTTTTTGGCCCCTTCACGAAGACTGTTATTCTTTTCATATTCTATTATACACAGAGATAACATTTATAAATTACAACATTCTTTCAACATTTTTGGAAAGTTCAAAAACTATACTCAAGATGATATTATCTTAAAGACAACTTAAAAATTTTGAATGCTTCCATTATTATGTCATCCATGCATTCCTCTGGGCAGTCATCCAACTAATTTGTGCTGTACATCTTCCTCGGCACAAAGCCTTAGTGGAGGCACAGAGAGCTCAGCAGTCAAGCAGACAGATGGGACGTCCACTTTTACAGAGCCTCTCTTCCAGAACTCATGCTCTCGCAATGCAAGTTTTGGTGTCTCATTTCATCAATCTCGATCACTTTTAGTTAGTGATGGGGAAGAAGGCACAGAACGTTTAATTTAGCGAAATGCACAAAGTGTTTTTTAACTGCACAAACAACAGAATTAGTAATGCCCTTTCATGGGTGAAAATGAATCCATTTTGATGGGGATATGTCTTATCATCATGAGATTCTACCTTAAAAAACATGGTATAATGGTGATAATTTAAATTAATGATATCATTTATAACTACATGTAACCTAAATATTAGAACTTAGTTTTCTAGAAACATTTAAATAATGTTCAGAAAATATGGTATAAAACATAAGAACATCTATCAATCCATCTATTTATCTATATTCATAATGTGTAATAAGTCTATTATTTTTCATGCAACTGAATTGTTTGACAGGTGCCATTCCTTAATCAATCAAATGAACATCCTAATCACCTATATTTTAGTAACAATTTTTGAAGAAAAATGTGTCATGGAATTTTCCAGATCATTATTATTCTGTGGAAAAGTAGTATTACACATTGCCTGAAGAAGGTGCTCATAGTTTTACTTCTCATGCAAGACCCTGAAATGTTCTATTTTAAACATTTCTTTTCCTCCATTCCTGACATTTGAATTCATCATTCACGTCTGTGACATGTTTTCATATTATCATTTAATACTGATGTCAGTACCAAACAGTAATAAGGGTGCAAACATCTGTTGTTTACGCTGAAATGATTAGCTTCCATATATAATAATAAAAATTTACCCTATTGCAATAATGTTTTTAAAAAAATCCTGCAAACATTTTGGACTCTGGTGATACCTTTAAAAAGGCAGTGGAAATCAGTTCTACAAAGTGTGCCTTGTATTTGCTTAATTCCTTTATGAACACTAACCCTGGTGTATTTATTCCCGATAATGTACACATTAAGAAGAGTCTATTAAAGATTTTCTTTGGTCTTCTTGGTGTTGTTTAACTTCAATCAGACTCAGAAATAATGTAACAAAAGTGATTAACTCACCTGAATTTATGGTGAAGACGACCTATCACTTTAATGACCTTTCCTAAATTTGCTAGTTGTTTCTTTGGTGACATTTAAGGGAAAGATACAGTTGGTTGATAATACTGCTGACCTTAAGCTGAAATTGAAACATCTGGAGGAATCACATTGGTTTGCCTGGATAACCTTTATCTTTCCTTTGAACTTTTGCTCAGATACCATTTTCTATAGTAAGCCTTCCTGGAAGCCATTGGTTAGGTTAAATGGCCCTTGGAGGAACTCATAGCCCCCAGTGTGCACCCCCAATACCATAGTATTATATTAGACTCATGTCATATCTGAAAAATTTTCTTATTAGACTATAAGCAGAGTATCAGCCTTACTCATTACTATTGGCATTTAATATAGCTATTATTGCAGGATTATGGATAAGGGGCCAACATTAGGACATGATGATGAAATTAGAACATTGTATCACACAACATGCTAGGTAGGCCCAGGATGAACAAGACAAATTTCCCCTCAAGGTCTAATTGTCTAATACTCTATACACAAATAAATACTGCCAGGAGGGTGTGCACAGGCTACTATTAGAATTTAAAATACAGAATTTAGTCAGCCAACGGGAAAAGGCATTCCAAGGAAGTCTTTCAGAAGAGCTAAGGTGAGAATGACGCTCCCCTTGATTGCCCCAAGCAGAGGCGAACAAGACAACTTTGGGAAACCACCAATAGTTGTACACATATCAAGTTTAGAATTTTAAGAGTAGAAGTTGATGCTAGAAATGTAGATGGGAGTCAGAGCAGGATGAATATCATTTGAAATGCCAAGCAGTTAGTTTTGTAACCTGCAAAATGAAGAGTTATAAGAAGATTTTAAGCAGAGGAATGGTATAGTAAGATACAAATTTGAGAGGGACAATTTGTGGAATCCTGAGGGAAGATGAATGTTGAGGTGTGCAAACTTTAACTTAGAACAGGGTAGATTAGAGATACTTGCATATTGAATAGGCAGAATTAGCACTTCTCCTGTAACTTTTATGCCAACAGATCTGAGATCATGTAAAACAACATCAAAACACTCCAAGAAGATCTAGAAAACAGAAGAAAAGAAATTCTAGAAAATCCCCTGTGGACGGGCATACATGGTTTTTCACCCTACCTTCTTCCCCTCCTACCCTTACTTACCCTTCACCTTTGGGCCCTGTATCCCCAAAAAAAGGTTAGAGGCAGTTAAATCAGG